>JANHZT010008433.1:19044-36224 GCA_032468215.1 Stegonotus admiraltiensis | reverse complement strand
CCCCCCTCGAAGCCAGAAGCCGCCCACCTAGGACGCGCTCAGACGACCGCCGCCATCTTGGGGCATGCGCAGAAAATTATTGTTCTTAATATCTTAGAAGAAACATCTAAGAGAATGTTTAACATCACTCTATGAAGCCATTGGCATTGCCATCTAGATCAAGAATGCTATTCCAAGTATTTCATAGGCGTATGGTCTTGCTTTCTTATCTTCCTCCTTTGCTTATGCTAAACTTTAAATGGGGTGTGGATCTATACAACCATACTATACTTTCTAAATGTCCCATTCAGAAACTTTGATCTGTAGGCTAAATATGGCAGGAATCTCTTTAAAGTCACTAGTTATACCTCAAAAGGAAAAGGCCCTAGCATAGACTGTTGTTTGAAACTAATGAAGGGCACAGATCATTGCTGAATGGCGACATTTTTGAAGAGCTCAATTAGAAATAGAAATAGAATAACAGAGTTGGAAGGGATCTTCAAGGTCTTCTAGTCCAACCCCCTGCTTAGGCAGGAAATCCTATACCACTTCAGACAAATGGTTATCTGACATCTTCTTAAAAACTTCCAGTTCACAACTTCTGGAGGCAAGTTGTTCCACTGATTAATTGTTCTAACTGTCAGGAAATTTCTCAGTTCTAAGTTGCTTCTCTCCTTGATTAGTTTCCACCCATTGCTTCTTGTCCTACCCTCAGGTGCCCTGGAGAATAGCTTGACTCTCTCTTCTTTGTGGCAATCCCTGACATATTGAAACACTGCTATTATGTCTCCCTTCATCCTTCTTTTCATCAAACTAGACATACTCAGTTCCTGCACCCAAAAAAAAAATAAAAAAAAAATTCTGGGATTTGATGGTCTAACAAGGCAGTAGTCTTTCTTTTATTTCCTTCTACTACAGAAATTAGACTTTAAACTCATATTAACAGTGGATGTTTTGAAATATGTTCTTTCAATACCGGAGCTTGTTTAGGAATGTGTATTGTAGCATTGTGTCTGAACATGTATATAAATGAAGAATGTATGTGTGGTTCCAGTCAAATGAATCAGAAGCTACAAAACTGCACTATCATGGCTCTATTCATTTGGTTGTCCCTCGGGTGAACCTCCAAATGTTCCAATTATTAGCAATCAGCTCCTGCTGTGCATACCACTTGATGGCACTTTAGAAATACTATAATTACTAAATAATATTTACAGTATCCAACATTATTAATTAATATGAACACAAGAAAACAGCTTTTTCCTTTCCCTCCTATTAATCCTCTGTGCATCACTGTTAGCCCAGGGTCAGGTAGGCCATATCGACAGACAGACCTCGCAGGGATTCCAGGAATCTATATGGCTATTTTTACAGGATATAACAGAATCTTGAAATCCTGTCCAAGGTTTTCTCTTTTCTCTTTTTTACCAACAAAATCAAGACAGAGTTATTCTGATGCTAATAAAGGAGACTATTTGTAGCTCAGGGTTGACATGAGGAGTCCTTGGTCCTCTCTGAGTTTGCTTGTTTTCTTGCAGATGTTTCATTACCTAAACTAGGCAACATCATCAGTGCACCAAGGACCCCTCAGAGTTATTCTGAGTTCCTTTCTCACACTTATTTAGCCTCTGGATTATCTAAATACTCCCAAGTTCCTTCTTAAGGTAATTTCCAAATTTCTTTAAAATGTCCCAGATCTGTATGATAGGACTAGAGAAACAAATTTTTTGAGTATGAGCTGGAGACAACTCTGGAATAGGACAGCAAGAAAAAATATTACTTTATAAGTGAAAATTTGTTCACATGACATTGGATATAATTTACTAGTCCATATCAGCATATTTACATAAAGCTTTCTTCAACATAGTATCTCAGACATATTGGATCTACAACTCTCAAAATCTACCCGGGAATATCTAGCGCTAGCCACAGCCAATGTAGAAAG
Source organism: Stegonotus admiraltiensis (assembly GCA_032468215.1). Taxonomy (NCBI): domain Eukaryota; kingdom Metazoa; phylum Chordata; class Lepidosauria; order Squamata; family Colubridae; genus Stegonotus; species Stegonotus admiraltiensis. The sequence goes on along the minus strand of JANHZT010008433.1, from coordinate 34,300 downwards.
CACCTAAACACAGCTCAGACATATCAAGAATACAGGAGATTTTTGCCTCACATGGCACACAAGTACTTGCTAGAATTTCTTGCAGCTGCTTTAATGTTGCTGAGGGCTTCTTGGCAAGTTGTCTTCTTGTTTTTTCATCAATTTTGGAGGGACATCCAGTTCTTGGTAATGTCACTATTATGCCATATTTTCTCCACTTGTTGATAACCATCTTCACTGTATTCTGTGATATACCCAATTCCTTGGAAATTTTTTCGTTTCCTTCTCCTGACTGATACTTTCCAACAATGAGATCCCTTTGATGCTGTGTTAATTCTTTGTAGACCATGGCTTTTGCTAAGAGACAACTGAGTAAATGTCAGAAAGATCCCACTAGATCAGCTAAACTTTATAAGGGCTTAATCAGGGTTACGTTAATTGATGGCAGGTGTGTACTGATTACTATTTACCATCAGTTTGAATGTGATTGGTTAAGTCTGAACACATCCACATTCCTAAGGGTGTGAACACTTATTATTCTAGTCTTATATTGTTATTTCCCCCCTAAGAGATTTCAGTTTGTTTTTCAATTGAATTGCACAGCTTATATGTTATATTGAAGGTAGAAAAAAAAATTCTGAAGTGATTTATCTTAGCCTGATTTTTTTACATCTCAAAAACCTGACATTTTAATAGGGTTGTGTAGAACTTTTTATATTCACTGTAGATAGATAATCTAACTATTATCTACCCCTTCCTAAAGTCCTGCTCTTAATGTAATATTTCTTTATTACCGAAAAGTGAATTATCTTACAAAGAATGATAAGGGCAGTACATTTACTTCTGTTTCTATGAGCAACCACTTACGTTTTCCAGTGAGTGGGCGCTCTTTATATGTCAAGAACATGCCAATATTTCATCTAGCAAAGAGAGACAATGATATGGCAGATCTATTCCAATATTATTCCTGGAACTCTTCCCTATACTAATACTTGCTACTTAGTTAGAAAATAAGTATCACCATTTTGAAGCATTCATAATTCTTGTCTATATTAAAAGAACATCAGTTAATATACTGTTCATAAGATACTAATCCCTAAATGTATGCTAAACTTGGTCATCAGAAACCCTGTATTTTTATGATGTTTTGATTAATTTTAATGCACACTGTTACAATGCTGATTTTCTAACTTGTCATGCATAGCATTTTATCCTGAAGTTTCTGTTATTAGATATATAATTATGATGTTTTTATGTATTTGCTTCTGTGGCCAGTCTTGTAAAACTGATATAAAATATTAGAAGCTCGTTAATCTGTAAGAAAATAGAGTAAAATAAATCCCACTTAAGCAATAAAAATTCTCAGTCTCCAGATTGGAGTCTTGCAGGACTCTTCATTAGGTTAGGTCAGTGTTCCTCAAATTTGGCAACTTTGATGCCATGTGTGCTGGGGAATTCTGGAGTTGAAGTCCATGCATCTTAAAGTTGTTAAGATTGAGGAACACTGGGACAGGTGGTGTAAGAAGTGAAAATGGCAGGAAATAAAATTAGGACAGATCTAACTCTTCCCTCTTTTTCTTAATAAATTTGAGAACTTGACCCTTGAACCCTTCTCTATGCTCCTTAGTCGATTCTAACAAGTAAATAGCTCAAGTAAAACAAGGACTATCTTTCCTTTCTTTAACAATTAAATATTGCAAAGTATATGATATAAGCTATGCTGTAGTAAACACTTTTTGAACAATAGCCACTTTCCATGAGTTCTGCTTTTAGATGTTACAAAAACGAGCCTTGAAAGACGGGCTTCATCCATCTTCAGTTGTCCCCCTCCCCCATTTACCTATGAAATGTAATTTTATAAATAAATTATTAATAAATCAGTAATAAATTTTTCTTATGCATTTTGAGATGAAACTGAAAAGCAAGGGTAGTAATACTGAGCCCTCTCTGTCCAGTCCATTCTTGAATTAACTTTTATAGGATAAATTATGTAGAAGACATCCAGGCAGCCAGTTTAATGGCCTTTCCTCTAGCCTTTAAAGTGGCATAAAATTGTGCTAGCACAGTTTGTTCTGTCCATGTAGTTGGTCTCTAGTTTGTTCCCATAAAAGACAGGTGAGTGGTATCTTCCCGTTTATTGCAAATGAAGACAAGTTTCTTTATCAAGAAGTGTAGCTTGAAGTGATATTTTCATATTCAAGTTCCCAGTAATATTCAAATGAAATTAAAATCCAAAACATACAATATGAACATTTCAAGAATTTAATATTTTAAGTTAAAAATATTTAGTTTAAAGAAATGTTAAATATTTAATTTCCCAAAAACCTTTTTGCCCTGGCTTACATTCTCAAATGATAAAGGTTTGACACAAAAGATAGATTTCTAGGAACACCTAAAATATCCTGTTGCTGGCATTCCCAAATAGCAAGAAGAGACCATTCTCAAGTGTGATTGTCCTTTCCAAGAAACCACTGATTGTAACTAACCTCTGAGCATTTTACAGTGTAAGTGCACAAGTGGATAGCTGCGTTCCTGTCAAACAGGCAACAAACAGTCAAAATAAGGAGGGCCCTATCAAATCCGGCACCAGTTATCAGCAGAGTCTCCCAAGGCAGTGTTTTAGGACCCACACTTTTTCTGCTTTACATCAACGACCTATGCGATCATATTATAAGCAGCTGTGTCCTTTTTGCTGCCGACGTAAAATTATTTAACACCACTGACAATGCTGCTGCCCTACAAAGCAACCTTGACTATGTGTCAGAATGGTTGCGCAATTGGCAACTTCAAATTTCTACTAATAAATGTTCTGTCGTACACATTGGCAATAAAAACCAGAACACCAAATACAAGTTTGGCAGAAACGATCTCATAGACGACCCTCACTCTGTCAAGGACTTAGGACTACTCACCTCAAATGATGTAAGTCCCAGAGCTCACTGTAACAGTATTTCCAAAAAGGCACTAAGAGTTGTTAACCTAATTTTGTGAAGTGTCTTCTCCGGTAATATTGTATTACTAACTAAGGCATACAAAACCTTTGCCAGACCAATTCTTGAATACAGCTCACCCACCTGGAACCCACACTGTATTTTGGACATTAACATGTTTGAGCGGGTTCAGAAGTATTTCACAAGAAGAGTACTCCACTCCTCTACTCACAATAGAATTCCATATGCCACCAGGCTTAAAATTTTGGGCTTGGACAATCTTGAATTGAGCTGCCTGCAGTCTGATTTAAGCATAGTACACAAAATTGTCTGCTGTCTTGTCTGTCTGTCAATGACTTCTTCAGTTTTAACAATAATAGTACACGGGCAAACAATCGATACAAACTCAAGGTAAACCACTTCAAACTCGATTACAGGATACGATTTCAGCAACAGAGTGGTCAACGCCTGGAATGCTCTAACCCGACTCCGTTGTTACAGCCTCAAACCCTCACAGTTTCAACTTCAAACTGTTCATCGTGGACCTCACTCCTTTCTTAAGAGGTCCGTAAAGGGGACGTGCATAGACACATCAGCATGCCTAGCATCCCTGTCTTACTGTCCCAATTTTTTTGTATTTACTTCCTTTGTTTATGTTTATGTTTATACCTATACTTGTTATCTTGTACATGTTTGACAAACAAACAAATAAATAACTAGTCTTCTTATTATCAGTGGGTGAAGTAGAGCTTTTAGGGGTTAGGCTATCTTTGACCTACCAATGTTTAGAAGACAAAACTCTGACCACAGAGATCAGTTATGTTTCTAATGGTAATGCATCAGGAGTAACAAATTAGCACGCTTATTTGAATGTGTTGTTTGTAATGGTCCATCTTTTTATCAAAATCTTACATAATGCAAGGCTGTTTTCAAAAATTACTTCAGCAATGGCTAGTCATTCAGTATTTCCTCTGAAGAGCATGAAAATGTAACTATTATTTATATTTTATCAGTTTGAGAGTAGGCACAAACGGATACAGCTTTGTACATTCAAAAGTGTTCCCAGCTGCAAATTAAAAAAAAAAACCTTATTCAAACTTGTCATGAAATGGGCAATCTTCCATCTTCACAATTTGTCCAGAGAGCTGGTAAAATATCTTCAACATTAGAACTGCTGTGAAAAGTGCTAATGGAAACCCATTGTGCTGAAGTGAAAGAGAAGATGATAATTTAAAAATATAATTGCTCTGGGGAAAATTTGCTACTGCAGGCAGTATCATATTAAATAACACTATTAATTTATTTCCTTCGCGAAATTTATCTTTAAAGTGAGGACAAATGGGAGAAACACAATAAGTGATGCAGATTTAGTGTCGCAAAACTGAGAAGCCTGTTTATTTAATATACGCCATACTAATTGATATGTATTTATGGCTTTACTGATTTATAACACTAATCTGATCATTTTTTCATGGGAAAAGACCCGAATACGCCAAGACTTGCATACCTGTACCCGTGAAAATCTACGAAAACTTATATATAGATAGTATATATATAATTTGATATCTCTTAGAATATCTAATAAAATATCTATCATCTCTATATCTATCATCTCTCTCTCTCTCTCTCTCTCTCTCTTTCTCTCTTCCTACAAAACATTGCCAAGTTGTACATATCAACCACACTTTTTTTTCTGCTTTACAACAAAGGGCAACTTCTTTTTTTTACAGCACATTTTATTGTGATCAGCCAGGATTCAATTCATTTGGCATATCTGTCATAAAACAGAATAGTAAAGAAAGACAAAAAACCAAATTATTTTTAGCATCTGCTCTTTTGCTGACATGATGTTTATTTTTCAGCTATTATGTGATATTAAGCAGTTGGTTTATTGAAAGGTTGCACTGAAACAGATATAAACAGCTTAGCTGCAAAGTATACACCTGGGGATTTTTGGTCTGATTGTCAAAAACAAAGAACTGCTAAAAAGCTGTCAGGTACAATCTCTTTAGTCTATTGTTTTTATTTAACACATAAGCAGAAAATAGCTGTATTTTTTCCAAGAGATTTTTAAATCCTCTATACGAGGAAAAAAAGCCTACTACTAGCCTAGATACAGAATGAGCCAAAATATTAAAGCTATTTTCAAAATTAATAAATTAACATATCAGTTTTGCATAAATTGAATGCAGATGGAAGATGAAGATGCTCCAGAGAGTAAAATCATCTGTTTATACTCAAACCATATTTTGAATCTCATCAATGCTTCTTCAGCTATAATGTACTTATATTGCAGGGAGAATAACATTTTAAAGTTTACTCATACCTCAGTTAAGGGAGAAATCCAGTTCATATCATAATTAATTATGCTTTACTTAATTACATATGATACAAAACAACATCTGGCTGTTACAGTTTGGGGAGGAAGTTCAGTTGTGACATGAGGATTTGCAAAATATACTAAGCCATCCGCATTTATCGCTTGGCTTTAAAAAAATCCTGTCCATTATGGCAACATGGATAGGGAAAATCTTAGATTACAAACAATCTAATGCCAGAGGTGGATTTCAGCAGGTTCTGACCAGTTCTGGAGAACCGGTAGCGGAAATTTTGAATAGTTCGGAGAACTGGTAGTAAAAATTCTGACTGGCCCCGCCCCCATTGATTCTCTGTCTACCAAGTCCCAGCTGATTGGGAGGAAATGGAGATTTTACAGTATCCTTTCCCTGCCACACCCACCAAGCCACACCCACCAAGCCATGCCACGCCCACCAAGCCACACCCACAGAACCAATAGTAAAAATTTTTGAAACTTACAACTGTCTAATGCCATACTTGATCCCAAATATTCAATAATCAATGCATGGATATTAGAATTCTTCTGGAAGATTTCAACCACCGAGAAAATGTGGCAAGGAAAATGTGACCAATACTTATTACAATTTTTACTAACCTTAGGGAAGGCTGATTCAATTTCTTTAATTATGCCAATGAATGTGGGTGACCATAACATAGAGTTCATCTTCAATCTTCTTCTAGAGTGTCTCCTACTTATTTGGAGGACTAACCCAAAAGTGCACCTCAGATTTAATAGCAAGTTCCTAAACTTTTAAGAATAATGTTTTGCTCTACATAATTATCAAACTCTGTTTTATGAACACAAAATTCTGTTTTGTGAGCAATAGCAGATCCTGAGACTTCACAAGCAAGCCAGTAAAGATAAGAAAGTCATTTCCTGGTCTGAAATGTGAAAGTCCGGAAACATTTTATTATTTTCTCCTGTCATATTCCTTTTTAATACAAATTTAAAAACAAGAGCATGCTTTGAGCCAGTCTTTAGTGTTAGGAAATACAATTATAAGAAGAAGTATTTGAGATGGAATGATCAAGTTGATGAGCTGTATCTCAAACAGTTATGCACCTAAGTATTTCTTTATTCCAGTGTTAAGAGGGACCTTATTAGCTATTGTCAACAAAAGGCTCTAAGAAGTTGTAGTAGAAACTGATCAGACCTGACTCAATACTCCTGATGGATAATGTGTAAAAAGAAACATTATTCAATAGTTTTAATCAGCCTGCTGAACAAGTTGCACCCTTGGTAGCTGAGACTGTATGTCATAAATATCTAAATAGTTTGTTTCATATAATAGTTCTCTCCTAAAGAACAGATAAATTGTTCCAATGCCAGTAGTCTGAATGAATGAAATGCATTGTTAAGACATATCTAAAGGTCCACTAAAGGAAGAACTACTTTATGTTCCATTTTTCTTGGTTGTCCAGTTAAGTCCAAATCGAGCTGAAAATAAGAATGTAAGAAACAAAACCACTGGGGTGATTTTGAAATTGTCCAAGCACAGAGTTCTCAAATTTTTTCAGACTAGAAAGACACATGATCTTTTAATCCAAATTTTACTAACCGCTTCTAATTTGCATGCACTTGTGCATGTGTAAGAATCTGTGCATGCACGCACTGGGCACAAACATATTCATACACATGTTTTATGCAGAAATCTGTTGTGTTTTTAAAATAGTTTTATTTATTTATTTAATAAATGTATATGGTGACCCAACTCATTCTGAGGAGGCTTAACAACAATAAAAACCCACTATAAAAACAATAAAAAACAGTAACTCCCACCCCACCCCTATTATGCCTGGGAAATAGTTAATTTATAGAATTTATAGGAATTAGTAATGTTGCAATTGTTTCTGTGTTTAGCACTGGTTTGTCCATGTGAGTAAAAAGAGTTAAAAGAATCTGGAAAATTCTAGAAGATTTCTGTTATTTTACCTCCACTTCACATCAGCAGTTGTCCTTGGAAAGGCTGACAGAAGATAATTGAGCTTCAGTTTCTATAAATTAATATCAGCTCTGGAACTAAAAGCCCTTGTCCTTCACTTTACATTTTCCTCATGTTGGTATCCATGACATATATTAGTTTCAAGCCAAGTAGCCCTTTCAAGATTGTTTGGTGCCACACCATCTGTTCCTGTTCTTCTGACTTTAATTTGGGGCCTGTTCATTAACAAACAGCCTAAACCTTTTCAGCATAATACTGTAGGTCAAAGAAAATGGGTTTATGTTATGAAAATCAGTTATCATACATAGTTAAGTGGCAGCCAAATGGAAAAATTACAAATATTTGGAAGTATTTAAGAAATCTGAATGCATAAGAAGAACTTTAAATAAGATGTATCATCATTTTGAAGTTTTTTTAAGGAAAATAAATTCATAAAGTAACAATAATTTTTAAAACTCCCATGCAGAATCAGTTCTTTTTGAATAGAAAAGTTTCTCTGCTGCTGTAAAAGGAATTAGGAATCATTACCATTCTACAAATCAGCTTCAAAATTAAAGGCCAAATTTATAGCAAACTTAAATTGAAATCAACAATCTAATTTATTGCATTATTTTGGTGAAACATCATTTTCTTTATTAGTCTCAGTTAAGCAATCAGAAAGAATCAATCATATTATTAGAGAAATATTGACCTTGAACATGTGTCAGTATATTCTTATAAAGGCAAATGCATTTTTTAAAAGAGTGTATTATCCTATTTTGTGTCACTGTAGCATTTACAATACTGCACAGTTAAAAAAAATATTTGTAAGATTCAGCAAACGTACAGATACTCCTCAACTTACAATCACAATAGAGCCCAACATTTCTGTTGTGTGACATTTCTTAAGTGACTTTTTGCCATTTTATAACCTTTCTTGCCACAGTTGTTAAATGAACCACTGCAGTTGTTAAATTAATAACACAGTTGTTAAGTGAATCTGGCTTCTCCATTGCTTGTCAGAAGGTTGCAAAAGCTGATCACATGACCCCGGGACACTTCAACTGTCATAAATATGAATCACTTCCCAAGCGTCTGAATTTTGGTTACGTGACCATGGGCATGCTGCAATGGTTGTGGTTGTGAAAAACCATCAAAAGTCACTTTTTTCAGTGCTACTGTAACTTTCAATGGTCACTAAATGAACTGTTGTAAGTCGAGGACTATCTGTAGTTGTGAGCTTCATTTGGTATCCTACTTCATGTTACCATCAAGTCTGTATGTGTGTACACATATATAATATGCCAGAAGGAAATGATAACTGAATCCTGGAATTAGTTCAATTATTTTACATCCTTCAGTACCAAAAAAGGCCAGTATTGTAGTTAGTGAAAATAGTGTTAAGTAGAAAGCAAGACTGGACTATCCCACAAGATTTCTCCTTTACTGCTTGCTCCTCTTACCATTTCATCCTTGTTGTTAGTTGCAAAGTCATGTCTGACCAATCGCGACCCCATGGACAACGTTCCTCAAGGCCTTCATGTCCTCTACCATCCTCTGGAGTCCATTTAAGCTCACACCTATTGCTTCATCCAGCCACCGCGTTCTCTGGTGTCCTCTTCTTCTTTTGCCCTTAATCTTTCCCAGCATTAGGCTCTTCTCCAGTGAGTCCTTCCTTCTCATTAGGTGGCCAAAGTATTTGAGTTTCATCTTCACAATCTGGCCTTCTAAAGAGCAGTCAGGGTTAATCTCCTCTAGGACTGACCAGTTTGATCGTCTTGCAGTCCACTTCATCCTTAGAAATAGGAAAGGCCACTGGCCTTTAATTGTGCTGGGCAGTTTGCTATCAAAGCTAATTGGGAAGTTAGTTAGCGCTTACTTTATTGATAGTGCGTGGTCACATGAAGGATGGGTAGAGAAACTCTGTTTTGTAAGATTTTAAAAAGGAGACTTCTGTACTGAGGTGCGAAATGTGCCGCCTAATGACAAATTTGATTATACATGTAAATCATATTCAGCATGCTCCTGGCCTGTGCTCATTAGCCATCATCTGGAATAAACCCATGCTGATCTTTATCTACTAACTCATAAAGACACTGAATTGGCAACTACCACAGATATGACAAACATTCTGTTCAGACTGAAAGCTAATGCTTTTATGTGTTTTTCAGGTCCATGTAGTGCTGAATATCTCCCATGAGAGGGAACATCTCTTGTGTTAAGTTTTCATTGAGAAATATAGTACATTTGCCTGATCCAAATACAAATATTATCCACTTATATTAACATTTTGTGGAAAATCCATTGGTGCTCCAAGAATAAACAGTTAGAGGTGCTCAGCCAGAAACTGTTAAAGTGAAAACATAAACTTAGTTCTGAGGTTTATAATTCAAATGAAGCTGGAAAAGGTAGAAAGTGAAGTTGAACAGGTATTAGAGCAAGCAGATAGAAATACCAGAGTCAACAGCAGAGCCTTCTAAGTTTATTTTATTTTTAATAAACAGGGAGTTTAAAGTTCTTTAAGTGCTATGACATTTTAAAGCAAAGTTGTATTAAGTTGAAAAGGTGTCTGGAGTGATGATAAAATGGGAAGGAAATACAATTATGCACAGCACAAGCTTAAAGTCAAGCTTATTCTGCATCTGTAAATACAGCAAAACAGGTTTCATTCTCTTAGTACATCTACAAACATCCACAGTATTTCAACCAACTATATTATTTATAATATTCCATATCATATTAAGGAAGGGTAGACTGGAAATGTAATTAAATTGTAATAATCCAGTCAAACATGTCATGGATAAAATCACTAGGTAATTATTGATCTACCTTCAGTACAGGGTACATTAGAGATCATAGAGCAATGGAGCCCATAACAATCTGCATTCAGGTCTGGAAAATATAGAAACCACATTGGTTATTCTAAGGAAAGATTTGGATCATGAAATCATGATTATCCTTAATTTTTAAGTGTCAACCACAATATTCCCCTATGAAGGTTAGTTGCTATGCTATGGTTCTAACCTAAATTTATAAGTCACTACATAGTCTCAGGATTGGCCCCTGGTCATTCCATTCTAGAATATTCAAAGGCTTGGTTCTTTTTTCTATTCTGGTTAATATTTTTATTTAGCTTCTGGGACAGATTATTGAGTTTTGAATGAGTTATCATCCACATACAGATGATGCCACTTATATATCAGCTGACCCACTCAAAATGCAGAAATCTGCATGCCTCCTGGGCAGTCTAGGTTACACTGTATTATACCACTGCTACAGGAAATATATTGATTAACAATGTACTTCCCAGTGTAATTGAAAGTGTTGGTCTCTACTTACAAAAATGTGTAGCTCAGAGCTTGGACACCAGACCTTTCTTGATACATTCTGCCCACCCAGTCTGGGTGCCATGTTGAGAAATCCTTCTTATCAATAAGTATAACAGGAAGTGGCTTGAAGTGGGTATTCATTATGGGAGCTGCCCTTTTTTGGAATAGTTTGCATCTCAAGGCAAGGGTAGCTTTCATTTTCAATGTGTTCTGTAAAAACTTGGCTTTTCCAGAAAGCCTTTGGAGAATGATTACAGTGGAACTACTTACAAGGGCACTGCACTGTTAATTTTGGGTGACATCTATTGCTTAATTAGAATTGACAATGAAGATATCAAAGTGGTGAGTAGATTCTGCCTTTTAGGATGAACCATTGACAGTAAAGGAAACCAGCAGTCCTGAAATTTGCTGCATGAATGCCTTGGAAAAGATATTCAAATGCCATGATGTGTCTATAGGTGTAAAGATCAGAACTGTGCAAGCCACAATAATACCTCTGACACTGTATGGAAACAAACATTGGACTTGAGAAATCAAGCTAGGAAGAATACTGATACTTTTCAACATTGGTATTAGAGAAGACGCCTGAAAATACTACAGGCAGCCAAGAAAATAAATGAATGGATTATTGAACAAATCAACGTGAGGCACAAATTGTTCTACTTTGGACACATTATGTGAAAACCCAGCTTTGTGGATATGGCTTTAATGCTGGGGAGGTGAAAGGAAAGCAAGGAAGTGGATGACCAGCAGAACAGTGGGTCAATTCAGTTACAGTGGTGCCGACTGCACCATTTGAGGACCTGAAAAACTAGCTTAGGGTAGATCATAATGGAGAAAATCTATCTATGTGGTTGTTAGGAATAGAAAATGACTTGATCTGGTTGAAAACATTACTTTTGCTGTCGTAATCAATACTTCCTGAAATAAGGTCATAATACCTCCTGAAATAAATAAAGAACTTTAAAATAATTCAGATGGAGACAATGTAGGAGTGTATCTTTTGTGTAAATGTTAGTATGCTTTTTCCTTTCCCCTACTTTAAGTGGCTAAGAATTGTTTTAATAGGCCTTAAACATAGCCATATTTAAGGCCTGTCAAAGAATTAAATTGCTAATATTTAGTTCTTTTGCAATGAATTATTTCGGAATCAATAGTCTTAAATTGAAAAGTTAAATTGAAATTCACTGTACACAAATGAATCTATTATTACTGGCATTCATTTTATTTCTATTGTAATTGCAGCTTAAAAGCTTAGTCCTTTAGGCTGAGTGGGATAAATTACTATTAAATAAATATATTTCCCAAACCCCAATTGTTTTGTCTTCCTTTTATTGAATAGTGTGATGATTTCATAATGGGAAGCAAGTAGAATAGATTTAAAAATGGGTATGACCTGGTGTGCTGCTACTACATATTGCAATAGTAACTATAAATCAATCCTCTCCTGTAATTCTTTATCTAAAATAGTTAACACAAGTTATGCACTGCCTTTACTGCATGCAGAATCCTTCTACAGAATGGAGTGCTGTGATGATTTTCCCAGGTGTAGCTGTGCTATTTTTAATCTATTAATGGATCAAGAGCTGAACATAACACCAGCTTAAAGGGAACCTTGGTGGCTGAATGGCAGGTCATGAACACCATGACTTGACCTTGTCATGATATATCAGGCACTCTTAAAGCAAACCACAGCTTTAAACTTAAATTTATGCTACATCACATGTTGAGCTGGAAGGTGTGGGACAATGCTGCAGTCAACTACTACAGCAATGTTTCTCAAACTTGGTAACTTTAATATGCCTGGACTTCAAATCCCAGAATTCCCCATCCATCCATACCTCCATCCATACTGGTATACAAAAGGGAATCCTGGCCAGATCAGGATCCCCTTTCTCTACACTTTGGTTATAATTTGCCTTGACTACAACTATTTGTTCTATGTATTGTACAACATGCGGCTAATGCTAATCAATGGTAGCTGCATTGCAGTTAGTACAATACCCGTGTTAAAAGATTTGCATTGCTTGCTGATAGCTTATTGCATACAATTTAAAATGTTTATGTTGGCAGTTTAGGGCCTGAGAAACCATATCCCTTGCTACAAAACCAAGCACAAGTATTTGAATCATTAGGAAAGATTCTGGAAGATGGCCCTGCTGCTATCTATTTATTATCAGGACATCTAATGCTGTTTTGAAAGAGGTACTTTTGGCACTCAGTCTCCATTATTTAAAAAAATGATAAATATCTCTTTCCCCAAACTTTTAACTTAATTGATTTTAATGGTAGTTATTTTAATCTTGATTTGCATTGTATTGACTTTATTGTTCTGTTTTATATTTAGTTGGATTGCTATGAATCACCTTGAGTGCTTATATAAGATGGGCTCTACATTTAATATAAATAAATCTAACGGAAAATAAGAAACATTACAGGAAGCTGTGGCTATGAGTTACACATTTTAAAATGATTTGGTTTTCATACGGGAACAGATTTTAAACTAACCAGCCAAAAATAGTTATGCAAATTAAAAACCCATGAAATATTTTTGTTTGGTGAAGTGAGGTAGAAATGAATAATGGGAAGAAATGAATAATCTTTATATTGCAATGGCATATAAAACACTAGTTCTAAGAACAGCATATCCCTGTCCATCAATTTAGCAAATTGATTCTATTTTGTACTGTCCTAGAAATTATAACCGATAAATAATATTCTGTATTTCATGCAGTCTCAAGTTCTCTGCCTGTGAAATTCTCCTTGACAATTTTAAGGTTCAGGACAAAGATATACATAAGCAGCCACTCTGCATTGGAAATACTGTCCTTCAGCAAGAGGGCATTAAGATAAAATGATTAACAAATGACAACACTAAAAAAAACACCACTGTTGTTTAAATAAAGTGTCCCTCACTCAAATCTATTGTAATAAATCTTTCATATTTTCCTTGATTAATAGTTTATTCTAAATGTAAGGTATCAAAACATAAAACACGTGAATTCAGATTTCTAATTCCATTTTATATCACCACAGAGGTCTTCACCAAAACAAAATACTTATACAATCTAATTGTTTTTTCCTAAGGCCACCCAGTATCTGTGTGGGCAGGCTATGATTTAGGCTTCCAAATTATACCTTGAAATCGAATGCATATCTTCAAAATTGAAGAAGCTATCCATGTTCACTGAATTAGTATTACAATCCTTTACATTTTGTAGACATTTCTGGTTAAGAATGCTTAACAGTGTAAGAATAAAAATCAATTGGATTGCACACTGATGCCAAATTTGCAATGTGAAGTTTAAAAGTGGAGCGGGTTTATTGCCACATATTTGTTGATATAACAGACCATGGTAGCATTGGCTGGTACAAAAACTGGACTATTTGATATAGGAATAGATCCTGCATGATGCAAAGTGCTTCTCAAGCTGGTAATAGGGGCCTGCAACCTTAAACACTCAAACAGCCATTTGGACCCATTTCCCACAGAAAACACCGGGAGCCACAAAACCCTTCCCGTGCCTGACTATTTCTTGAGCGGCCACAAAACTAGCATATGTAGTTGAAGTAAATGTTCTGTTTTCTTCTGAAACTTTTCTTTTCTTGGATTTATCCATGGTTGAAAAGTTCAATAAATAGCGTGCTGGCTGGTGTCACACACTGGCGGTTGTGATGTGTATTTTGAATGAACAGGGAGCCGCAGCAATGGAGTGAAAGAGCCACATGTGGCTCCAGAGCCACAGGTAGCTGACCCCTGCTCTAGTCTATTAATGTGTTATGAATTCCTCCAATATGAACCAAATATAGACGCCTAAGAGCATTCCAAGTCAATAGTTAAGAAGAAAAACAAAATCACGGACATGTCAATAGTTAGGAAGAACCGTGGAAGCTTCTGGAAGGGTTTCCTGCAATGATTTTTCAGAAAAACTCATAGATATGCAGTGAGATGATGATAATGCAGAACTAAAGAATTTCAATGTGTTGGATAAAGTGAAAGCCTCATGTAGTAAGCAACAATAAAGTATACTAAATGAAATGGAATAAAGTTAAGGAAGTTAAGAAAACGGATAACTTCCACAGAAACTGAAGAGCTTCAAGAACAAATGCATGATCTGTGTGAAGGAATTCATGCCTAGTGATTTTGTGATCCACGAGGAAGGTCTCTTTAGAAAATTTAGAATGAGCTCTGCACAGGTGCACAACTTTTATATATATATATATATATATATATATATAAACCACAGAAAGCATTATGATTATCTTAATTTACAAAAACAACATTTTTTAAAGAAACATATAAAAATAGAATGAAAATCTAAGTTTAGATAAAATAGGATATGTATTTGAATAAAATATCACCAAAAATATTAAATAACAGATATCAAAGGCAACTGAGCAAAATTTGATTCCTTTCAGGAAGCTAGGAAAGAGCTGCTATTTAAAAGGAAGAGAGTATGTTCTTCTAAACCAGTGATGGCTAACCTTTTTGCCATCGCGTGCCAAAAGCGGGGGGAGCATGGTGGGGTTACACACACGCGTGCCCACATCCATAATTCTATGCACCCCGCCCCCCCGTGCTCCCCCCGCTTTTGGCACATGATGGCACAGTGGGCCCAGTAGGCCCGTTTTTTGCTCTCCCCAGGCTCCAGAGCCTTTCTTAGGAGCCTGGGGAGGGCAAAAACGGCCTTCCCCACCCCCCCAGAGGCCCTCCGGAGGCTGGAAACAGTGTGTTTCC
>JANHZT010008432.1:280533-292522 GCA_032468215.1 Stegonotus admiraltiensis | reverse complement strand
AAGGCTATTGCTTAATGCATTGTAAGCCGCCCTGAGTCTCCGGAGAAGGGCAGCATATAAATCAAAGCAAAAAAAAAATGCCGAAGTCATGAAGCGAGCTAACACCATCGTAAAACGCGGTCACATGACAGCAAGATATTGCAAATGGCCATAAATGTGGCCACAGTGCCGAGTGTCCGAAATTCAGTCACATGACTGCAAAGGTAGCCTGACCATTAGAACTTCAAATCCAAGTCATACATCTCCTTTTTTGGGTCAGTCATAACTTGTAAGGGTCGCTAAGTGACCGATTGTAAGTCAAGGACTACCTGTATATTTAAACAGGTCCTTCATGAGAAGAACAAAGGAATTAAAGAATGGCAGACTTGCTGTGGGCAAGAGGAGTTGTTCTCCATCAGCCAATACACAGGAAAAGGTCATTCCTTTAATCACTGTCATCAGAAATTGAAGTACAGCTCGAAAGGGGGATGTGGGGGCAGAGTTTCAAAGTAATACAGACTTTGTAGTTCCTGATACTACTCTAAGGTGTTCGAAGGCAATGCTCATTTTCTTCAGCCATTTGAAAACCACTACATTTAGAGAAGGATCTGTTACAGGGGTGGGATTCAGCTGGTTCAGACCAGTTCGGGCTAATTAGATGTTAATTTTAATCTGGTTCACTGAACCAGTAGTTGCAAGGACTAGCTGACCCCGCCCACCCTGCCCCTCCCAGGAGTCTCCACACAGCCTGTTTTGGATACCAGGTAAGTGCAGGGCCCATGCAGAGGCTCTGGGAGGACAAAAAACGGGCCTACTGGAAGTACTGGAAGTCTGGAAACACTGCACATTTCCAGCCTCCAGAGGGCCTCTAGAGGGCCTCCAGAGTGCTGGGGAGCCCATTTTCGGCCTCCTGGAGGTTTGAGGAAAGCCTCCAGAGCCCAGGGAGGTTGAAAAATGGGCCTACCAGAAGTATCGGAAGTCCAAAAACGGGGCTCTTTCTGGCCTCTGGAGGGCCTCCAGAACCCAGGGGAGGCCGTTTTCACCTTCCTGGAGGCTCAAGGAAAGCCTCTGGAGTCTGGGGAGGGAGGGCAAAAATGCACACCCACACACCCACACACCCACACACACCCGTGGTGTAGGAAGCCAGGTAGGCCACACCCACCATGGCCACACCCAGCAACCAGGCAGAGAACCGGTTGCTAAAATTTCTGAATCCCACCCCTGCTCTGTTAGTGCAGGGGTCCTCAACCCCAGTCCGTGGACCAGCACTAGTCTGTGACATGCCAGAAACCAGTCCACAGAAACAAAGCCCCATCCGTGGGATGCAGGCAGCACATGAAACCATGCCCCCTCCGGTCCATGGAAAAACCTCTCTCAATGAAACCAGTCCCTCGTGCCCAAAAGATTGGGGGCCGCTGTGTTAATGTGTAGAAGGCAAGAAATGCAATGTTTTTTTTTTCTATCACAGCCCTCGTTTGTGGCTTAATTTTCTCTCAATATTTTCCATCTAGATACATTTTCTAAGATCAAATTGACAGTTGATATCCAATGGTAGTTTTGCCTTAAGGGGAACTATAGTTTGACTTTTTAGCATTTAGCATTTTATGACATAATCACAGTCATCATGGATACCAGTCAGTAACATACTCAAATTTCAAAAAGAAATTAGTGTAGGTAAAAGAGGTTTTTTTTAAAGAAAATACTGCCTAGTAGCTAAAAAGGACAACATTCTCTTATGATGGCAAGCAAATAAGAAAGAGAGCTAAAAGTTATTCCTAATCTTAAAATGATTAATGTACAATGTAAAGTTCATTCTTTTTTTTCACTGATCAATGGAGGCAAACATTAGAAAGATCATATTAATAACACATCAGTTATCTTTCTGACATAGTTTTGAGTGTTCGTATATGTTGGTTTAACAGGAACCTCCAGGAATGCAAATGAGATTCACACCAGATTATGAATGTGTTAAGATTGCTACTTTAAACATTGGTTTATCTACTTGCCTGGGAATAATCCTTACTAAATTCAAATGGGGCTTTAAATATGCATGCACAGAGCTCTCTTCCCTATTTTTTAAATATTTTAATTGCATTGAAATTCTGATTGCAATAATGTTTTATAGGCTTGATTTTTCTAAAATGTTTGGTTCTGTACAAATGAGATATCTACAACAGTTGAAAAACAATAATTTTGAGTTGGAGAAAATATTTGGTTGTTGCATTCCAAGCTTAGTGACAAATCCACCATAGGCTTTGGGTCTCAAGCACCTCTTGAAGAAGAGACAGCAGTCTGGCTTGTTTTAATTATTTCTTTATCTCTAACTGAGGCTAACATAAGGTTATTTACTACTTTGCCTTATAAAGGCACGTCAAGTATTGCTTCATTTACTTGACCTCTGACCCCTGAGAGTTCAACCTCTTTTTTCCACTGCCCAGATCATCTGGACACAGGGAACCATTGCTGTTTCCCTGTTGCTAATTTTAAGTTCTGTCCCAGTGATTCCAGTACAACCAAAATAGCTACCTCCCACCCCCACCCCCTGCAAAGTAGCTCTATTACTTGTCATTGGATCGCTGGGCGGGAGGGGTGTAAGAGAGAGAGAGGAGTTAAAGTCTTCCCTGCTACGAGACCATCTCTGATCAGTTTGTGTGTATTCTTTGAATGCTTGGGGAGAGGGGGAGAAAGAAGAGAAATCAAGTGAGAGAAAATAAAAAATATATTAACAGATTTAGTGTGAGAATGGAAGTGTGTAAAAATGTGTATATCTGTGAACGTGAGGTCTGAGTGCACAAGACCATATGTTTTACGCATAGTGTATGAGAGTTAATCCTGGCTCTGTCCACTGGAATGCAGCCCAATCACACCATATCATTACCCACTCCTAGTATATTGTTAGGCAGATAAGCCGAAATAAGCCATAAGTTCACACAGAAGGTGAGAAAATCTGAAGCTTGAGTTTGCCAAGTCCCGTTTTATCTAAACAAAGGAGATTGTGGCATATTCTTAGTGTAATCAGTTGATAAAGCAAGACTTCAAACTAATTATGGACTGTAGAAATCAGTTTAAATAGGAAATGTAGTTTGTAACAAACTGTATTCAGAAGCATTTCTATCCATCAGGAAGGACAAAAGCCTGAAGCCAATATAAGAATATTCTGATAACATGCAATCATTTTTTACAATTACAGATATCCTAGCACAAATCATAGCACAACCACACTGCAATTTTTGCTGGTTTTAGAAAACCACCTTTTAAAAACTCAATGAGTTTTTAAGCCATCGATTTTAATTGGGGTTTTATCTGTATTGGGGTTTGGTTTTAAATTGTGGGCCAAATGTTTAATTTGTTTTAATTGCTTTTAACTTTTGTATTTTTGTGTTTTACTTTGGCTGTATACCGCCCTGAGTCCTTCGGGAGAACAGCGGTATATAAATAAAATGATGATGATGATGATGATGATGATGATGATTAATGAGAGAGTCATTAGGTAAATCATAAACTGACGACATAATTCAGTTTCTTCTTCTAAGGACTATAACTTCTAACCAGTGGAACGTCTATCCACAATTTGTGAGATCCTTCGCAGGTAAATTGAAGATGGGGGACATTTTACATCAGAGGTCTGTCTGGACCAGTCCCTGGCAAAGATCCGAAATGTAGCACAAGATGTTGACAAAATCTTAGATGTAGCATTAGAATTTACCAAGATCGTTCACTAGATTCCCCCCCTTCTTTAAAAATTTGGGTGGGCTTGGGAGCTGAGTAGACATTCTGATGCCAATCTCTGGCTAAGTTTTCATTTCCAGAATGGCATCAACTCTAAAATAAAGTCCTTTCACCCCAAATCAGTTTGGAGTTATTCCTACATCTTTACTGATTATGAATTTCAGACAAATTAACTGTGCCCTCCTAATTTTTCTTGGTTCTCACCTGTTGCATTTATCTGTGTGCGTATGTGTAATTTTTATTAAAGATTTTTTTAAAAAGTTAGAAAACTAAGAAAAAATAAGAAAAAAATCAAAGAAAGCTAAAAGTGCAAGGAAGGGAAAAACTAAAAGAAAAATAGAAAAGAAAGAAAAAGGATACAAACAGTAGCTTTAATTCATCTTGAAAGCAGTAATAAGTACTGCTTATTACTTTGCCTCAGTCTATGGTTTCAACGTATCTCTCTTCTTTATGTAGCCTGTCTAATCTTCAGTAGTGATGACTTTTGATGTCTGTTTATGTCTTTTCGACAAGCAAAATAATTGATTTAGCCATCTTGGCAAGTTCTACCCTCTTTCCAACTATTCCTCCATTATCAGTAGCCCTGAAGCTTCCCATCTTACAATAATCTTGCCTGTTGTACTGTAGAAAACCAAGTTTATGACTTTTATTTCAACTCTTTTCCATCAATCCCAAAAGAAAAGCCGCTGGTCTTAGTTGTATATTAATCTTTAAAATCCTCTGAATCAGTGTGCCTGTTGCATTTATCAGGTTTACTCCTGCCAAGGTCTAAAAAAGTATCAAGTCATGGAGAGAGTTTACAAAAGTTATACAAACTTTTCTTCAAATCTCTGACTCTGCGTGACAGACAATTAAATTGTTTCTCCCACTTTATGGACTCCCTCATTTTTCAAGGAGTTCTGTTGTTAACCGTTGACATATTTTTAACATTTTTTCATAAGACAGTTGCTGTTTTTCTTCCCCAAAGTAAAAGAGGAAAGCAGCAGAACAAGAAGACACAGGAGCAAAATTCGTGTTCCATATAGACCTGATAGTTGCTAGGCTTTTAAGGTAAAGCTGACTTTTATCTCTGACGCAGAATCTTTTTGTTGTTCTTCTTTTGGCCTCTCAAATGAAAATAATCCATTTTCTTTCACCCGTTTTCATTTCAACTCATCCGCAGAGTTCAAACTGTAATCTCAGCTAAGGCTCTGAATTGAAAATTTGAAGGCTAGAGACAAAAAAATAGTTATTGCAGAAGGATGAAGGCATTTTGAAAACAAGAGTATACAGTGTTTGTCCTGCTGCAAACATTGTAGTAGGATACTATATTAGATTCGGGCAAACAGGCTTTGCAGACAATTTGTTTCTAAAAATCAGCCAGAACCGTTTGGCCCAAGGCCTGTAATACTGCAAAAATACAGCAGTGTGTAGCACGTCAGGTTCCAAAAGCTCTCAGCTCTCTTTAAAAGAGAATGCCTGCTTCCCATTTCAGGCCTTTTCCCAACTCCTGTATATCATTGGGTGCAGCAGAGGCTTAACAGATGGCGTGAGTTACTATTCTACTTTCTCTGGTAGTCCTGTAGAAACACGCAGGGTTCTGCACATACACTGACGGGTTCTAAAATAACAGCAATTTGATAAAATAGAATGGAGGACTTGTGCCAGTGGTGTTTTTACACACCCCATTACAGTTTACTATGGAAGCAAGAAAAAATTGCTCTACTTCAATATGTCATTATATAGCAAATTGAAGTTATGTTAGACTCCCTAAGGCTCCCACTCCTGATGATTGCTGCTCCTCCTTACATTTTACCTTTTAAAAATAGTTCTAAATATTGCCACTTAAAATGCAGCTAATGGTTTTTCTTTTAGACACTGTTCAGCCATCATGTAGCCAACGCAGTTTGACTACCGGGTGACATTTAAAGGGCAAGTGAAGTATCCAGTCCATGGAATTGGTTTATCTTCACTCAAACCATAATGAGGCCAAGTCTGGTTTGACTATTTGTAGAAAGTGAAAGACTAAAGATCTGTAAAGCATACAGGTAGTCCTCGACTTACAACAGTTCATTTAGTGACCATTCAGAGTTACAGCAGCACTGAAAAAAAGTGACTTATGACGATTTTTCACAGTTAGAACTTTGCAGCATCCCCATGGTCAGGTGACCCAAATTCAGATCCACAGTAACTGGTTCATATTTATGACGGTTGCTGGTCATGTGATCACTTTTTATTACTTTCTGACCAGCAAAGTCAATAGGGAAGCCAGATTCACTGAACAACTGGGTTACCAACTTAACTGCAGTGATTCACTTAACAACTGTGGCAAGAACTGTCATAAAATGGGGCAAAAATCATTTAACAAATGTCTCATTTAGCAACAGAAATCTCAGTTGTGGTCGTAAATGGAGGGCTACTTGTATTTCATTCTTCTTCATCGTTACTATCAACAACAACAATTTTTTTTTAATCTAAGTCAAATTTGAATGTAAAAAGAGTGTAGCAGAATTAACCTACAGACTGATTGATTTCTATACAACACTACGGGATTGGGGATTAAAGGATAACAAAATAGTAGAGTTGGAAGGGACCTTGGAGGTAATCTAGACCAAGCCTCTGCTCAAACAGAAGACCCTATATCATGTCAGACAAATGGCTGTCCAATCTCTTCTTAAAAACCTCCAGTGATGGAGCACCCACAACTTCTGAAGGCAAGCTGTTCCACTAATTAATTGTTCTGGAAATTTCTCCTTAGTTCTAGGTTGGATCTCTCTTTGATCAGTTTCCATCCATTGCTTCTTCAAATGCTTTGGAGAATAGACTGGCTCTCTCTCTCTTTGTGGAAGCCCCTTAGATATTGGAAGTCTGTTATCATGTCACCCCTAGTCATTTTCTTCATCAGACTAGACATACAGGTAGTCCTTCACTTACAACCGTTCATTTATTTGAAATAATTGAAATAACAAATAAATAAATTTAGTGACCTTGAAGTTGCAACGGCATTGAAAAGAAGTGATTTATGACCATTTTGCACACTTATGACCGTTGCAGCATCTCCATGGTCACGTCATCCAAATTCAAATGCTTGGCAACTGACTCATGATGGTTGTAATATTCCTGTGACAAGCAAAGTCAATGGGAAAACCAGTTTCACTTAACAACCATGTTACTAACTTAACAACTGTAGTGATTCACTTAACAACTGTGGCAAGAAAGGTCATAAAATGGGGCAAAACTCACCTCGCAACAGAAATTTGGGGCTCAATTGTGGTCATAAGTTGAGGACTACTACCTGTATCCAGTTCCTGCAATCCTGTGAATTCTAGTCCCACCTTAGGCATGAAGACAGGGGGGGTGACCTTGGGCCAGTCACTCTCTTAGCCTTTAGAAAGTGGCAGTGGCAAATCACTTTTGAAATCTTAGCAAAGTAACTGCAAGGACTTGTCTACCCAATTGCCAGGATTCAAGATTGATGAAGAGTAGAATCTGTTTCAAATAACTAGGCCTTGGATTCCCTCTGGCTGCTTAAAAGGAGCAATACAACTTATTCCCTCCAGCTTATATCTGTCTATCAATCTGCCTTGGAAGCCTTCAGAATTTCCCTGTAAGAACCATCACTCAAGAACGTCAGAGAAGAAAACAGGACTGGTTCTTAGATAAAGAGCTTCTGAGTTACTTTTATTCTTCAAGGCCTCTGTGATCTTTGGGCAACACAATACATATATCTCCCAGTTACCTATGTTTTTAATTCAGTCGTCGTCAACTTTAATAGTACAGATAGATTAAATCCATAAAGAGATTCCTGCCCAAATAATTTAAAAACTAAACTCCAATCCAAAAGAAAATAGAAGAGATAGTGAATAAGAAAATAATACATTATTTAAAACTCTGAAGGTTTTTTTTTCCACGGAAGTAGTCTGATAAAACACTGCTCCCATAATATATCATTAGAAGTTTCTCAATAAATTATTTATTGCTCCCCAGAACCCAAGCTAATCTCTACATACAAAATGGCTTTTCAGTTGACAGCTCCAAAGCCTGAATGATGCCTATTTCAATTTTCAGGTCTTAAAGTAAAGCTTGCTGGTTTTCTTTTTTCCCCTTGGTTTATTTAAATACAGTTTTAAACTGCTTCTGACCCACTGTGGTGATACTTTCTTTTCAACTTTGGTTTTAAATGGATTCCTTGTCATTTTAATATTATTTTCTTAATTATGTTTCATTAGCCTTTTTTGAGAGCTTCTTAGAACACAACCTACTACTAGTTTGACAAGTGATAAAAAAGATCTTGGAATAATATCAGTGTTTTTTAATCTTGGCAACTTTAAGATATCTGGACTTCAACTCCCCATATTCCACAGCTAGTCTATATTGTGGCCATGAAAACATGGCTAAATCCAGGTAGTCACTAGGAGTCAATTTAACTCAAAGGAGATTTTGACTTTTATATAATATGAAATTGAATTTAATAACCTAATGATCCTTTTTAACTCTTTTGATTCTATGTTTACGATAAAAGCCTCCAATTAAATGTAACAATGATGCTTATATATATATTACATACATATTTCATGAATTATGTGCTGCTTTAGTCACCTATGAATAAGAATTGCTTTGAATAGGTACACTGATATCATTAAAGGAAAATGGCACAGGTGGGCTTTCATGATGAAAATAGTTGTAGAAGAAAATTATCCTAATTTCAAATTTTTTGGATTTATAACAGCATATTATACAATTCAAATAATTTTTCTATGATTTATATGGAAATGTTTCAAATATTAATCTCCTAGTAGCCTCCAACTTTGCAGCTGGAAATGTACTGCTTAGCCCAATAAAATCTGGATCAGAAATGCTATTATTACATAAAAAATTGAGCTACCATATTTGGGCTGAAAATCTCAACCTCTAGATGGCAGCAAAGATACTTCTTCTTTTCTTGCTTCTTTTCTGCCATCTGATGGTCATCCAGATGTGTGCAGCCTAGATTGTGTATCAATAGTTAAAGGCCAAGCGTAGCTCATTTTATATTTGTTGCTTCTTCAATCTCTACCCAATAGGGAGACTAGTAGCATTATCTTACACCACAGTCCATAATACCATTGTTGCCTTGCAGACCTACTAGACCTCAAGGTCTAAAATACCCAAGAGAATGTCCAAAATCCATACTGACTTAGGGAATTTTGGGATTTAATCCAACAGTTCTGGAAGGCATTAGGAGAGGAATGCTGATTTATGTCTTTAGAGTAACTGAAGCTCCCTTTGAACTAGCTAATCCCTGAAGTTACATAAGATATCCAAGCTAATGAGATTTGCCTCTGTTGATAAGAATGTGACACATAATTCTTGAGCTACATAAAAGAAAAGTGTAAATGAGACATAATTCTTTCTTTTTGTCCCCAGAATTCACCATCAAGAGTTTTTGCAGCTTTGTAGACATCATGAATTTTTCCAAGCTACAAGTCTTGAGACTGGATGGGAATGAGATCCGTCGCAATCATATGCCCTCAGATGCCCCACTATGCCTGCGATGGGCCAATGTCATAGACATTTAACTACTACACTTGTTTCTTTCCTTAGACCACCTCCATCATAGGAACAAGGCCAAATACTTCCTGCAATCCTACAGCACAATGAGGATTCTTCCTCACCTTTTTTTACTGCTTCATTTCACTGAGCTTCTACAGTGGTATAATGTAGGGAGAATTGGTAACCTGAATGCAAAGGTGTTGTTTATAATAGTCAATTCAGTAATGACACAAAGGCCAATCAAATCTTTCCCACTTTCTCTCTACTGTGCTCTCATTTTTTCAGCAATCACTTACCCAGTTTTCATGACATGCTGTTGGGTGGTGCTCATTCTCTTTGATGAGCAGTACAGAAGTATTATTTTTACAAGTGTTTCATGTGTGTAGCATTAGAAATTCAATGCCAGCTAGGATACCTTTGGGATTTAGTTTTCCATGTAGGGGGACTCCAATGAAAAAGTACTATAGCATGTGTGTAGTGACAGTGGATGTGACTAAATCCAAACAAAACTAAAACAGATTAAAGGGTTGGCCATCCAGCAAGGAACTATTAGAAAGATTAGTTCGGGAAACATAAAAAAAGCAAAACCAATGGAGGAAACAGTAACAAGTTAGTTGACAGTATAACTCTCCAGGTATTAGTTGCTAACTAAGTAGCATCATTTTGTTTATTCTTCTTTCTTGTCCATTAGTTTTAACATACACAATACAACAACATGCGTTACCAGTGAGGAATCAAAACTCCAACAAGCTTAGCAGCGCATAGGAATTGCATATTGAGCTAATCATGATGTTATACGTCAAATGTCACCATTATGTTTCCAAACCCCAATAGAGATTTGTTATTTATAATAGTCATAATTTAGCCCCCAGAAAGACCCAAATATAGTTTTGCACTTAAATAGTTTCAACAAGACCCTTTGTCACCATCTTTTTTTTTTTCATTTTTACTTTGTTCTAACGCTCCTATTTAATCTCTTAATGTTCTGCAATCAGTGCTGTTGTAGCAGAAGGACTTTAAGTAATATTTCCGCCTCAGATTTGGAGACCGTTGCACTTTGAGAGATTAAAAGGAGCAACGGAGCCTTCAAACCTAACATTATCTCACAGTTTGAGGGCAGCCTTACATGAATAGAAAAGCTTCGTTCATATCACATCCTGGAGGGGTGGGAAGGAAGAGTATCCTTTTCATTTTCAGGAAAAAAAGAACATTTTACTGTGTAAACTTCTGATGGCATTGAGCCCCATCTGAGGCTTCCTACACACTGCATATTATTAACCTTTTCCAGCCACCAGGTTTTTTCCCCCCTTTCTTCTGTTATAGCGCAATGCAATTCATTACTCAATGCTCACCATGCATATTTCATATTCCTTTCCATGTGCTGCTTGAGTGCATATAAACAATGCTACTGTTTGAAGGCATGTTTCTAGATAGTAATAAAATGCAATGAGAACCATAAGTATTAAAACGGTTGGTAAGACACAGTATCATTCAAGCAAGATATTTAGTCAGCATATAATGAAGAACTGAGGGTTTTAGGCTTGTACTACTTTGTATGTTCCCATTTCAGCACAATAATCCAATAAAAGGTGCATCCTAAATTCTTGTTATAATAGCATTGCTTTCTTGGTTCCTGTAAGTCTAATTACATTTGCTGTAATTTGTTTGCTTGACTATAGAACTGCCTGTGTTAAATTTCATGCATGCCATAGTACCAGCTACTGCCATAAGAATCTCTGGTGCTTTCATTTATCATCCACTTTCATTTCCATAAAATTCATGGAGGGAAAAACAAGAACAAGGAAAAAATAGGTCTTGGGAGATTCTGAGATGCTCAAAATACCATCAAAACCTTTTTGTATATGTAAAATGCATGCTGATAATATTTTTAAAATGTAGATGCATGAACTGTAGATACCATTATTGTTCAATAAAATCCTTTTTATAATTGCATGGAATGACTTGAAAACTACCAATTGCTGAGAGGAAGTCTGAAACATCTGATGTTGATGAGTAATTATCAGGAATTAAATCCACCATGGAAACGTTTAATGCTGCACATTTGAAAGGAAGGTATCTGCATTTAGGGGATCAGATATGTTGATTTAGTGAATGGGTTCAGTAAATTAAACCAAGGTTTTATAAGCCATGATTTGCTAGGTTCACATATTGTAAGTGTAAAAAAATGGCTAGGTTCATACAATATGTTAAGACACAAACAGACACAAACACAAAATCTCTATTATGTTTGGCTCATAGATAAGCAACTTTTCTAAGCAGACACCATCATCACACAGTTTTGCATGGCACTTGCAGGCACCAAATGATATAAAAGAAAAATAGCAGTTGGAATGTTGTGAGACCTTATATGAGAACAGAGGTACTATTGTGATTACTGGGAGATTTGGGGAATGTTATTTTTTTCCCATATTTTGCTATGCAGTGGACTCTTCATTCAGGTATCATAGATCCCAAAAATGCTTCAGTTCTAATCTGATATATTTGCTTAGCAATTTCATTCTTTCCAGCCAGTTGGGAATTAATGATCACCAAGCCTAAGTAAGAGAAATGTTCTCATTTGTAGGAAAGGCTTCCCTCAGTAATATATTCTGGGGAAAGCATTGCTTCTGCTTCTCATGCTTTAGCATTAATATTTGAACTGCCAAACTGAATGGTTCAAGGCAGATAGATCTTATAGGGCTGTGATGGCGAACCTATGGCACGGGTGCCACAGGTGGCACGCGGAGCCATATCGGTGGGCACGCGAGCT
>JANHZT010008432.1:267546-280433 GCA_032468215.1 Stegonotus admiraltiensis | reverse complement strand
AAAGTCAGCTTATTGCCCCCACAATCCAGGTCCTCATTTTACCTACCTCGGAAGGACAGAAGGCTGAGTCAACCTTGGTGAGATTTGAACTTGCAGTAATTGCAGGCAGCTGGTGCTACTTTAACAGCACTTCAGTCTGCTGCATCACCAAGGCTCTTATGATGAACTTATGATTCATGATTTTGATTATTTTTAAAAAAATTAGAAAAAGAGGGATTTTTGTACCAACAGAGGTAATTTTGCACTATACTGGTACTTAAAATTGCTGTGAAGAAAATGGAAGCTATTTCTATTACTTTTCATTGTTTCTTGTGCTTTTTTTGGCTTTGTCTCCGCTTTTTTCCTTTTTTCTTTTATTTACTTTACATTAGTTCTTGTTAATTTTCATCTCTTTTAAAATATTTAATAAAAATTATGTGAAATAAGGGTGGGGGGAGAATATCCGCAGCTATAGAAATTAAATAGACATTTCAACCACACCACCCAGTATAGTCTAGCCATTTTGAAACTGGAGTTTTCCAGATATGCTAGATCATCGTTCCCATCATCGCCTTTTAACATTCAAAGAATCATGAGCAGTACATCACATCTCCATCTTCAGTTCAAAACCTCTTTATTTCTGCCACAAGATGTCAATGTTGTCATTCAAAAGCAATGGCTTGGTAAGGTCTATGGTAATAAATTCTAGGATAACAGCTGATTTTGCTTGATGCAGCAAAAGCAAAGTAGCTTAGAGGTGAAGAAAGATGCATGGCATTTATGTACCTGGTCTATTTCACAAGCAGAAAAATATCAGGAATAATTGAGTAGGCAAGGAAGCTTTTCTTATGAAGGAAATGCTCTTTTTTTCCCTTGATGCTTTATTAATATTGGCTATGCCAAAAGACATTACATGAAAGAAGCTCTAGGAATAGGTTTTTTTTTTCTGGAGCAATGATAATTAGTTCATAAAATAATATATGTTAGGCAGAATACACTGCAAAAGTCTATGATTATGTAACCAAGGCATGGGCAAGTAAGACTGGCTCTAGGTCCCATAAATGAAATTGTGCAAACACACTCCTTGGCATTGTTGTCACCTGGGGATTCTCAAAGACTGATGGACAAGTAGTATTCATAGACTAAGGGCATGATTTTCCAGCAAAGGTCAGTCCCACTTAGAGAAGATTAGATTCCACTTTCCTATTGGTCAATAGCCATAAGAATCAGCAGTGTGAGACAGCAGCCAAAAAAGCTAACATAATCCTTGGTTGTATAAACAGAGGCATAGGATTAAAATCACATGGAATTTTAGTACTGTTTTATAAAACCTTAGTAAGGCCACACCTGGAATACTGCATCCAGTATTCACTACATTACAAAAAAAAGATGTTGAGACTTTGGGGGGGGGGGAAGTGCAGAGAACAGCAACTAAAATGATTAAAGTCTTGGAGACTAAAACATATGAGGAACGGTTGCAGGATTTGAGTTTGACTAGTATAGAGAAAAGAAAGACTAGGAGGGACATAATAGTAGTATTCCAGTATCTGAGGGGCTGCCACAAAGAGGCAACTTATTTTCCAAAGTACCAGAGGACAGGACAAGAAACAACGGATGAAAACTAATCAAGGAGAGAAGCAACCTGGAATTAAGGAGAAACTTCCTAACAGTGAGAACAATTAACATCTTGCCTTCAGAAGTTGTAGGTGCTTCATCACTGGAGACTGGACACTGGACAGACACCTGTCTGAAATGGTATAAGGTCTTCTTCTTGACCAGGGGATTGAACTAGAATACCTCCAAGGTCCCTTCCAGCTCTATTCTGACATCTCAATCCTGTTTGTATTAAAAATAAAGTAAGAAAATGAGATTCAGAGACATTCAAGAAGCAAAGAGACAACTGTGAATTTTTTCCCCACTTGGAATGTGTTTTTCCACATTCCAAGTGCCATCAGAATAAAAACACCAAGATAAATGAATTCTAAATTAAGAAATTGTGGATAGGATAGAGATTAAACATCTTCTCTGTTGCTATATTTCCTATATCAACTGTCTCAATGGCATTCATTTTTTCACTCATGTTAAAGATTATATGATTGTATGTAATTTGTAGCTGGGCCTCCATTGCCACATTAACTTTTGTAAAGTTTCTGCAGCCTCAATCTTCTGATCTGTAACAACTATTATTTTCTTTGTTTGGAATCACTTACAGATAATAATCAATTGCCTGTATGTGGGGGGAAATGCCATCCAACGCCTATATGTTTTCCTGACTACAAAATAAAAATTTCCCTGTGATATTTTAACGATTAGTTGGCTCTGTTAACTGGGAAATGTAGATGCTCTGTTCCTAACACAGGTGGAATATCAATCTGAGGAAGCTTGCCTAGTGGATCTAATAAGAAGTCAGCTAGCCAATTCACTGTTAACTTCACAAAATAGTTTTAAATTGGCTTCATTCTATACAAGGATAAGAAAATCTGGAGGTATAGGAAACTTCCCCAAACAAGTCAGATGTCAGCAGCTACATTATCAAATTCATTGTTCATGTTATTATAGTGTTATAATTTTGTGGTTTCTTTGATTATGGTTTTGTATGCTGCAGTCATTCTAGTAAATTATGAACCAACAGAGTTTTGACATGTTTATATACAAGCCCATAGTGATTTAGTCAATAAACCATGGTTAAACAGAACTGATTCATGTGTATGAACTCAGTGAGGGATATATGGATCACATGCTAGGCCATGGCCATGCTAGGACCTTGCTTATATCCACAAGAAGTGCGCTGCCATATACCCTTTTTCCCTTTTTTCCCCTTTAGAACAGTAATAAAGGAGTTGTAGGGGAAAAGATGTCACCTTTACTGGCGTTTAAAAGTTGCATAAAGTTTCTCTCCCCTCTCCTAATCACTGCTAGTAACAGATCATCATGTTTAGCTACTTGCTCTTTTTCATTACTTAGTGTCAGTATATTCAGCTTGCATTCAACTAAGTGAGTAGGCTGGAAAATATGCTGTTGTGGGAGAGC
Source organism: Stegonotus admiraltiensis (assembly GCA_032468215.1). NCBI lineage: Eukaryota > Metazoa > Chordata > Lepidosauria > Squamata > Colubridae > Stegonotus > Stegonotus admiraltiensis. Next base: position 277,424 of record JANHZT010008432.1, on the reverse strand, counting down.
ATTTGTGTCACAGACTACTTGTGCTTCAAGTAAGATTGCAGATTCTTAGAGCTGCCGGTGCCATCCTCCCTTTTCCTGTGCTGGGAAACCCAATATGCTCTTGCCTTTGTTCCTTGGACAGAACCTTATCTTAGAGTGCCAAGATCCCTTACAAAACTAACACATTTTACAGCAGCAAAAGAATGTAGACAACACCCTGGCACAAAAATGTACATGTTTTTAGTAGAGGACGCCTCCTCTTCTGAGCCATTCTCTAGCCTTAAGGCCTTCACTTTTGGCTTAAATACAAGAACAGAAGCAAATGGATGAGTAATATTTTTGGATTGTGGGGGAGAGGAGTTCTACTGTAGTCCACCCATCTTTTTCAAAAGGCTTGCTCCAGAAGGGTTGGAGTAGTTGTAGGAAGCAATGTAGTGTAGAGATGACTCATACCATCAATGAGAGAGAGATCTTAGAACTTCACACTCTAGATCTTTGAGTAAGAAGAATTTCAGCTCTGAAATTCTGCTGTTGAATCATGATGAATTCTCTCTGCCCATCATTTACTAAATTCTGAGGCCACCTTACCTCCTGCTGATAGACCTCCTCTCAATACTATGGACTATCAACTATCTTATGACAAAGCCCTAAAAGCATTGCTTCAGGGCAACCCCATTGCCAGCTCTTTTCGCAGAATCAGATAAGAATCATGGAACTAGAAAATGGGGAGCAGACCACAACCTATCAAATCTTGCTCAAAAGGATGTAAACCAAACTCAGGTCTTCTTTTTTTTTTTTGAAAAATTTAATATAAACCATCAGTATAGTCCTTGAGGAGTGGTCAACAATGAAATCATTTTGATCTACACAGAACATGACCATCACAGTAAGCAAACTATTCTGGATATATATTTAATCCTGGGAACAATTCAAATGCTAATTATTACTCATAATACTCTGGCTTAGGTTAAGTCACCTTAGAGCAGGAGTATCATGTGATGTATCACAACTTTTCCCCCTTCGCTAAACCGGGTGTGGACTTGGCCAGTGTGTGATTCATCTGGGCCGCGAGTTTGACAGTTCTGCCTTAGGGGAATCTTTCTGTTTCTTAAGACTTGGTGCTAAAGCATTCATATGCATACTAAGACTTTTTGAGTACCGTATGGTTAATAGTAACATGCAAAAGGTGTATTTCTGCAACAGTGGTTAACTGTATTATCTCCTGTGAAAAGAATATTCTTTGGTTTATTGGAGTTTCATCTATTTCTTTTTTTAAAAAAAGAATTATCTTTTGGAAAGCTTTTGTTATTATTCTTTGAAAGTTTTGGCTAAGTAGTATTTCACAATTTACTTCATTTTTACCTTATGATTAGGTTTGGAATTTCTTAGCCATTATCAAGAACTTTATTAGAAGAAGAAAGCACAGTAATTCTCAGGAATCTCTTTTTGGTGTCATGTTACTGTTTTGATATCAGGAAAATGCACTGAAAACAATCACTGTTCAAACTGAGATATAAATTGTATTTCACAGAATATTAAGATTTATAACCAAAAAGTAGAAGCAGCACATATCAATCCTGAGGAACACAGATGCACACACAACAAAACAAGAGTGGTTTACACTGTATATTTCATGTAGACTAATAGATTTGTATGTTCAAATGTCTTCTATGTCTTCCACATCCAAAAACTCAGGCAATGCATAGACATGAGAGCCCGATGTAAAGTTCGGAGAATGAATAGTAGATTGTACAGCAACCATTTTCAGGATCATAAGTAGGAAATGCATGTATTTTCCTTTCTTTTTTTGGAAAATAGTCACAAACCTTTATATATATCATACAATTACAACTATATAAATAGCAGCAAATTATCACACACCTTATTACACAAATCTGTAATAATTCTTCAAATAATCTTCAAATAAATATGCCTTCTCATAAATTTTTTAACCCATGATGAAGGAAGGGATCTTTGGGAGTAGAGGGAATCATTTTAAACTGACTTTTCCCAGCACCACTCAAGAAATTGTGTGAAACCTGGTTGGAGTGTACCCAGCTTAACCTGAATAAGTTTCTTATACTAACTAAGACACAGTCTCATATCCAAGCTTAAGATGCAGAAGACCCAGCCAGTCCTTTCTCTAGGTCCACTCCTTATGAAAAAATCTAAGATCAGAAAGTTCAGATATATGTGGAGATCATCTAATCCAATGCCACTCAGTGTGGGATCTAGCCTCTGACAACCTCCAGCAGAGAATTCAATCCTTCATGTGACAGCATGTCCCACAGGTTGATGACTTATGCACTTGGGAAGTTCTTCCTGATATCTAGCCAGAATCTATTTCCTTGTAATTTTAACCAGCTGCTTCTTGCTTTGCACTTTGCAACAACAGAACTACATTTAGCCCCTCTTCTATGTAACAAGGTAGTTGAAGAATATTGCCATATCTCTCCTCAATTATCTCTTCTGTAGGCAAAACACATATTTTAGCTAGTCCTTATATGGCTTGATTTTGAAGCTGCTCACCATCTTGATACCCCTCTTGTTGAGTGTCACTTAGTCTAATTTGTCATTTTCCTTTCTGAACTATAATGCGCTGAACTGGGATACAGTTTTTCAAATGGGCCTGACTGGAACAAATGGTTCTTATGATCTGGCCCCTACAGCCTCATTAAGGCACCCAGTGATAACGTTTGCCTTTTTAGCAGCAGGATTCCACTGTCAGATCATGTTTCACTTGCAACCAACAAGACACCTGAATCTCTTTCACAAATGGTACTGCCAAGTCAGGTCTGCCTATCCTATATTTGTGCTTTTCATTTTCTACCCAGATACAGATTTTTACGTTTTCCCTTTTAAATACCATCTTATTCACTTCACTCATTCTCCAAACTGTTCTAGACCTTTTTGAATGTTCCTTCTCTGTACTAACCATCCTCGCCAGCTTTCTATCACCTGCAAACTTGGTAAATATATCCCTCATCCAAGTCATTGATAGGCAGGGTTCCCAGACACATCTCTCAATACTTCACTTCATTAATGAGTGCTCTTTGGATACAGTCATTCAACTAATTCTGAGTCCAACCCACAGTAGTTATCATCTAACCCATACTAAACCAGTTTATTAAGGAGAATGTCATAAGCTGTCTTGCTGAAGGCTTTACTGCAGTCCAGGTGCACTATGTTTAAGATATTCCCATTATATATTAACCTAATAGCTCTGTCAAAGAAGAATATATGGGCAACCAGGACAATTTTTTTTGTCCAAAACTCGTTCTGGTTTTTATTAGTTAGAGCATGGATAGTGAACAGCTCATAAACATACTGTTTAATAATGTGTTTGAGTTTATTTCGAGAAAAGTCCTCTGGAGTTACATACTTCTTTAAACTGCCTTGAGAAAATCAATCCATTCCCAACAACTTTAATTGTAACTTCTTCGGGACTTCCAAACTAATTTCTCCATTCTGAGTGATCCATAGCCACTAACATTCCAGTGCTATTGTGTGAGTTTGTTTCATCTGAAAAGCAAACAAACAAAAATGATTGTAACAAGACTTGAGTTACTGGGATAAAATATGTACTTTAATTCAGAAAATTCTTAAAATAATTGAATACATAAGTTTTTCTTTTTGGTTTGATGGATAAGTAGTTGGAGAAAAAAAACATGAGGCTTTGTTTTTATATATGATAATGGCAGCAAGACTTTTGTATGGATAAAGACTTAAAGATTTCCACAATGGAAGAATGGATGGTGAAATTAATGGAAGTGACCAAGAAGATGAAATTAACTACTTTGATTAAAGAATAGGCTTTGTCTAGCTTTGTTTCTATTTGGAAATCGCTTTTTGCTGGAAACTGTAAAAAATGTTGTATTAATTGTGGAATTATAATGATTAGAATTTTTTTATTATTAAAGAAATACTGTTAGTATTGAGTTTTAGATCAAAAAGTTAATATATTTCATATTTGCAACTGTATCAAAGAAAATTGGAAGTTACCTTTTTTCTATTTCTTTTTTCCTTATTCCTTTGAACCTTCCCCTTCCCTTCTCAATTCCCTTTTTTCCTGTTTTTTATGTTAGCCTTTGCAGAAATTTAGTAAAGCATGTTTTAAAAAATTGATTGGAATGGAAGTAAATGCTTGATCCCAGGCTGGCTGGAGCTATACTCTTCAAGGCTCAATCTAGCTGCATCAGCACAGATTAGAAGGGTGGGAAAGCAAAGAGCCTTTCGTGCATAGCTCAATGAAACAAGAATAGGCCTTAGGAAAAGTAGGGTAGAGGTGGGAAAATATGCCTCGACAAGAAGCAGCTGCCAACCACCCCTCCCTAAGCTGCCCATCAGGCTGAATCTGAAAGGCCCCTTTCCCCTTCCATAGCCCTGGAGGAAAAAAGAAAGAAATCACGCTTCTCCATTTTAACCCTCTAAAGTGCTGAAGCCCCAATTGGCCCACTGGCTTCTGCCAACCAACCAATCATATAACTGTTGCCAAGATAATGCAGCTGAGTTGACTTGGTGTTTGCTGGGAGCAGCAAGGAGGAAAAAAATCTTTTTTTTTTCCTTTCCTGTTTCTGTTGCAGGCAGTCTCTGGAGAGAGGAGGTGCCTGATGCAACAGGCGACCCTGCAGGGTTGGGTTGGGCAAGGTTCCATCCATCAACAGCTTGTCAGCCCAGCAGCTTTGTTTCCACCCTGCGGGGGTGGAGTGCAAGATCTGTGGATTCTTCCGCAAACTCAAGCTCAGTAACACATCTCCGCTCCCTGCAGCAACTGAGAAGTTATGTTCCTTCTTCAAGGGGCGCTGTGCATTCTGTGCTTTAACATTTATGTCTCTGATCAGACACTTGTGCTACCATACAATCCAAATCACAGGAGAAACACAAATGAAGCCCAAGAAACTTAAGCCTCTCGGTCTGGATTTTGCAATCTGATTCAGGAACTCGACTTAAACCCCATCATAGTTTTAGTACACCGATTAGAATTAAATTCTGATTCTTCCCATTCCTAAATGCCTCACATAATTTCCTTCTGTGGCACTTAAGAACATTATTTAATCATCAAACATATGTAATATTCCTCCTGTTCTTGTTGTAAAACAAACAGGCCAAGAACTATTTTTAGACTTTGTCAATTTTGTCAGTAAGAATTTCCATGTCTCTTTAGTTTCTATTCATTCCTTCTCCCCTTTGTTGAAGTGACCATCTGTCAGGCTGTACTGTACACCATGCGCCAGCAGTGTCTGATCCATAAACATCAAAATAGGTGCTTTATTTGACTGTGAAAAAGAAAGGTAGGTGATCTCTTCCTTGGCTCCAAAAGGGGCCTTTGAAGGATAAAAGGTAAGCACTGGCATCACCTGCAGAAAATCCTTTTCTGTGCTGGCTTTCCTGGGTGATGATACCTGATGGGGGTCAAGATTCTGGCAGGCTGGGGCTAATTTATGCTCTTTAACATTGGCAGTTTTTCACTCTGACACCCGGGAAAAGAGGGCAATCATTCTGAGTCCCCACTTGGCTTGAATTTGTTCCCTTGCTGCATACCAGGCACACTGCATGAGATGAGTGAAAAGACACCAGCCCTGCTGGCTGGAAGCGTATATATGTGGCCCCTGTAGTTACCCTTGGAAACGGTGCTTCAGTTAACATCTGCCATGCCTTCTTTTAGGGGGAGGGAGGGAGGGAGGGAGAGGGGGGGGGCCTTTCTGGAAGTTCTTTTTCCGATGCTTGAAAGCAGAGGTGTGAAAAAGCCAGAATTTCAGGCTTTTATCATAAATAGCCGGTCTTGTTCAACTTATCTAGGGGTAGCTTGATATCGCTGATCTGAAGACAGCTGTACATGCTCACATGCCACTTCTCCAAAGCACCAAGAGCAATGTTACACGTGAATGGTTAAATCGATAATACAGATTTCCCACACCTCTCATTCAAACATAGAGCCCACATTGGTTAGAATGGACCTTTCCAAAGGAAAATAGATTTGTTTCTGCATTCCATCCTAGATAAACAACCATATGCACTCAACCAGTAAAAACAGTTCTCAGGATAGGACTGGATGACTACTTTCTTGTTTATTTTGAACAATCTTCCCTTACGTCAAATAAAAGAAAGGAGGAAGTCATGCCAACTTTTTGCTATCTTTATCTTTCTGCAAGGATATACAGGACATGATAATAATATTACAACATAGATGAATATATCGATGTGCAAATCTTTTTAAGAAATGTAGAAAATATTTGTGTGCATGGATCAATAGGCATCCAGTGCAATATTCCACTACAGTGTCAAAACACAGAGAAGATTAACTCTTTTGCTTGTTGTTTTCTTTTCTTTTTTAAGATTAGCAGCTCCATTAGTCATTGGTATGCCAGATGCTATAATCAAGAACTGGCAAGATCCAAGACAAGGAACTTTACCGGGCCTGGTCAAAACCCAAAATTTATGGACTAATCCCATCTCAAGATTTCAACAGTTTTCCTTTTTGCACATTAACAATGGAAACTTTCTAGAAAAATTTAAGGGTCTCTACAGGCAAAGGTTTATGGAAAGGTATAGTTTGCCAATCCATCCTAAAGATTTATGTTGTTTTCCTAGGTAAAACACATGACTGAATCACTCCTTTAAAAAAAAAAAACCTATCCCAGGAAGAGCTGTGCCTTTTCTAGGCAATAAAACAGAAACCAAAATGTGAAGGATGTCAGTTTTTAGATCAAAAAAGTCCCTGATCTTTCCTGGGTATATTCTGAGTTGGTGATAAACAGGAGCCTGTTTTCCAGTCTTGTAATTCCCCTGAATGTTAAATATGCCCAGAAAATTGGAGTGAGATGAGATTGCATTGACTCCCATATGTTAACTTTATGAGAGGAAAGAGTTGGGAAATAGATCCTTAATTGCTGAGGAGGATAATTCCTACAAAAGTAACAGCTGAGGGTTCATTGAGGGTGTCTGGCAGCACCTGAGAGAGGGAGAGCACTTCGATCTCACCTCCTCTGCCAGCTAGCACCAGGTGCATCAAGATGCCTTTAGGGCACAGGGTGATGTAGTTTCAAGGAGTCACTAAGGCAGGCAGAACTAAAACAGGAGACAGAGAAGAGAGCTTGGTGTGTGGAGATTAGTGCAAGGATTACAATGATATCTGCTGAGCCAGGATTCTGAGCCTTAATACCCAAAGCACTCCAAGAAAGGGAAAAAAAGAGGGGAAAAGGTAGAATCAGTGAGGCCCCAGGGCTTAAAAAAAACCCACGGTCCATTCTTTCTAATTGATAGTTGATTCAGTCTGTGCCTGCCTCCTATACCTTCTAAAGATTCCACCTTTTCAAGGTACCTCAGGTTATTCGGATGGGATGAAGATGGATGGGAGGTGATCATAAGTTATTAATTTCCTATCTGGACACCTGTTGTGTGGGAAGGGACGGGAAGGGAAGGGAAGGGAAGGGAAGGGAAGGGAAGGGAAGGGAAGGGGCCTCTTATTAATTTTAAACTGCAAGGAGAATCAACCGAAGAACAAGGAGATACTGTATTACCATGTTTTCCCAAAAATAAGACAGGGTCTTATTTTCTTTTGCTACCCGAAATAAGGGCTTGGCCTTATTATCGGGGGTCTTATTATTTTGGGGGTGCTCATGGTTGTTGCCGTGTTGTGCTGCTACAGCAGCGCAACACAGCCACTCGTCAGCTGTTCGCCCGAGGCCGTGCCCACATCTTCACGTCCCTGTGCCCAGCTCTTCAAGAGCCTGCTCACAAGACAGCAGCCACCTGGCACCTCCTGCCACTTGGTGCCCACCCAGCAGAACCCCCCCCTTCCAGCCAGAGCGCCACTCACTGACCAAGCGGTATCCCAAGATCCTGATGTGGGCACCAGGTCTCAAGATATCAAGTGTCTTTAAATGAAGGATTTAAGAAAAATTATGGCTGGCATCTTTGTTTATGATTTCTGATACAATATGCACTACTTTCTGGAGCAATACCCACAAAACAAATCTAGTTAGCTATTAGTTACATGCCAAATTAGCTCACTATGGAGGTGGGGAAACTTTGCATCATGGTTAAGAAGTTAAAAAAGGATTCTACACTTAGGAGTTGATTAATATAGTTTAAGTAGTTTATTTACAAAACAAGGATTATAGAAATAATTATTTTCATTATGCATTATATTCATGGCTGCAATGTTGTATCACTTCCTGAGGGACTGCCAAACCCTCAGCTGGAACTTAACTCCCAACAACATATGTAAGACAGTTTAGTGTAAAAATTGTAAGTGCATTTTTGTACATATTGCCACGTTTGCTATTTTGGGATATATATATAAATGTAAACAAGTCAGGTAAAAGGCAGAAAGAAGTCATTTTACAATAAAAGGTAAAACTAAAGAATACAGTTTTATAGAGGTAAGAAGCATGATGAAAAATCTGTGAATGAAAGCAATCTAAGTCTTACTATTTTTTTAAAAAAGTGAAAACATGTTTAGGCGGCAAAATCATTTTTCAAAAACTAGGATAAAAATGGGGGATGGGGAGAGAATGTAATGGTATGTGGGAATGACCTTGAAAGACAGGAGGAAAAGCGATAGATTGGACAACTGTTATATAAAAATATCAGAGCCCACAGAAAGAAGGAAGGCATAATTCAGAAGAAATTATCCCTAGTTTTCCAGAAAATAAAAGAAAAGAAGGGGAGAAATTATTTCAGTCTTGCAAGATTCTATTAAATACATCTTATAATAAAGGTAGAGTTAGAGTCTTGGTTGTGGTGCTTGTCTGGACTACCTTGTAGGGGGCTAACAGAGAGGCAGGGGGTAATTGCACCAACTGATTTACCCTTCAGCAGAACCTAAAATCTATTCCCAGAGAACACTGTTCACAAAATCTAGAAATACACTCTTCGATCACACATATAGTACACTGCTGATCATTTAATTCAAATCTTTAAGAAGAGATTGGATAACCATTTGTCTGAAGTGGTATAGTGCAGTGGTGGGTTGCCCCCGGTTCGCACCAGTTCTATAGAACCCCTTAGTAAAACCGGCAGGAAGCTCCACCCATCGACCCCGACGTCATGAAAACACTTCTGCGCATGCAGAAGGCCCCGCTGTGAACCAGTAGGAAAGGTAAGTAGAACCCACCCCTGGTGTAGCGTTTCCTGCCTAAGCAGGGGGTTGGACTAGAAGACCTCCAAGGTCCCTTCCAACTCTGTTATTCTGTTCTATAAAGTTATTCTTAGCTATATCTAGGAGATCAAAGGATCAGGCATGCTAAGATGGTTCTGTTGTAATTATAATCTCCCCTCTATCAAATATCTGCCAAGGGCTATAAGATCTATGAATGACTCAGAGAAGAAGGATATTTGGCTGGAATATATTAACACTGCAATACTTTATACTCTGTTAAGTATTATGTCCTAATTTCAGAGTATACATTTATTTATTTTATTTATCCTGCCTTTATTATTTTTATAACTAACTCGGGGCAGTGAACATATCTATTACTTTTGCCTCCTGTTGAAGAAATGACTAACTGAATTCTGTGTGATTTTCTACTGAATAAGAACAAATATTTAAAGACAATCTCCAAACAACAATGAGATCACCAGGTAGTCATTAGTCATTGAGTTACAAGATTACAAAAGGGTTTCATCACTTCAGAGACTCCACCATTCCAACTGGAAATGAACTTCTATATGTATATTTGTATACATACAAATGTCATCTGCATCTCTATAACTCTCTGGTTTGGTTCTGCAACCCAACAAGACAGACACAGACTTCAGAGGATGATTAAAACTGCAGAAAAAACAATTACTACCAACCTGCCTTCCACTGTGGACCTATATACTGCACAAGTCAAAAAGAGGGCTGTGAAAATATTTACAGACCCCTCGCATCCTGGACATAAACTGTTTCAACT
>JANHZT010008432.1:237020-252902 GCA_032468215.1 Stegonotus admiraltiensis | reverse complement strand
AGTATGAAGGCTATTGCTTAACGCATTGTAAGCCGCCCTGAGTCTCCGGAGAAGGGCGGCATATAAATCAAAACAAAACAAAAAAATAATAATAATCAAATTGAGTTTCCCCTGGACCTGAAAGCATATGTTGAAAGCAGCAGTGATAAATGGAGATGAATGCTTATTTACAAAATACTAGATTAAACTCTGTAATAAAAGTACAAATATCAAATATTTTATTTTCATGCTTGTCTTTGGCAGTCGTAATCTTGTATCAGGCACTGTACTAAGTCTTACAGGCCAGATATGATATTTTATTTTTATGTGCCAGATCCTATTAATCTGCAGAAAAGGATGCATAATATATTGGCTGAAACAAATTTAGTAATATGTAAGTGGAAACCTACTGAAATTTGTGTTCTAAAGTAAATGATGGCAAATTTACATCACATGGATTTTAACAGGTCTTATTTAAAGTATGAATTCAGATAAAAATGAAGAATCTCGTTAAAATACAGGAAAATACTTTTAAGTTCTTTTGATCATTTGCAAATCTGCTCTGGAAATTTGTAAAGTAAATTTTACTTTAGTCATATTTAACCTTTTTTCATCTCTTTTGTTTATATATGTGCATGTAGTTTATCAGTTGTAGTTTCTGCCTCTATCCATCATTTTAATTGTATATTTTAAAGGCTACAGCCTATGGGTTAAACTAACAAAAGTCATTAGTTACTACTACTATTCTATTCTTAGAATACTATTCCTAAAGAATAGTTCTCTAAGGCTTTCCTTAACTAGTTATTTGAAATTGCAGTCTTGGCAAGAAAGTCAGCATAATGATGGGAAAAATAGAATTACAGTAGACATCCAGCTGTTATTTCCATAACAACTGATGAAAGGAATGTGGGTTGTATGTATTTTTTTAAAAAAGTTTATTTTGTACTTTCAAACTATCCAAATACAACCTTGAGTTTTGCATCTATATGTAGATAAGTATTTATATGTAAAAGGTGAAAACATAGGTAAGAGCAGGTAAGCAACAAAGGTAAGAGCAAATAAGTGAGCCTCTAAAGAATTATTTAAGATTTTAACTGGAAACAGTAACAGCACACATATAATATCCTTGCAGATAAAGTACATATCTAAAGTAACTATTGTATAAAAGATCATGTCTAAGGCAATTTTCAGTGTATTTGAGGGGCAGGGGAGTGCCACTATCTGCTTCCACTGTTTTGCATGTATGTAGTCCTACAAAACTGTCTATGTACTGGCATCACAACTATGTCATTAGCTTTTCTTTCTATCAGGGACTTGCAGATCTTCTGCAGTCCTAACAGAATACAGTCTATTAGTCAATCTTATCATCCAACATATTTTGGGCTAGTTAGCTGTTTACCAGCTACTTTTTCCCATCTCAAATGATTATGCATGTGTACATGAAGTTAATTGCAATTGTCATACTCTACAAATGAATCTGAAGTTTCTGTTTGGGGTTTTGTGTGCACCAAAAATAGGTTTTTTTTATTCAGATTTCATTCACACACTTTAAGCTATGATGTTTTAAATATGGTTAAAGTCAGCATCAGTATTGTATACAAGCAAAATAATTTCGGGGTGGGGTCAACTCCTGATCTATACTCTTTTTTGTTTTAGCTCCTGTTGCCTTGTACTTCTCTATATTATTTGATGTACTGGAAGGGACAAAAAAGAAAACCAGGAATGTGGTAGGAAATCATAAATCTTCCACTCACACATCATGCTAAGCCACAACTATGATCAATAAATAATGGTGTTAAATTGTGGAAAGGGGTCCTAAATGGAAATAAAGTAATCAAAGAATAAAATAAATGTTATAGATGCACCAAATATATTTCTGAAAGTAATCTCATTTTTTTGGGTTCAAATTAACTGAAAAGAAATTCTAGGAGTCACATTTTGCAGTTGCAAACAACTTGAAACCCAAGGCCAGTTATGTGTATTTCAACTATTCCCAAACAATTGTGTAGTAAATAGACATATGTCCTAAATACATACACACACACACACACACACACACACACACACACATTCTTTAAAAACTTTCAGGAATGCTCCTACAGTGCTTGGGACATCAACCAAGGACCACAAAATGTCACCAACTTCCATCAAAGCCAGAGAGAAAGGTGGCCTTAATTTACACAATACTCCATGTCTTTGCTTTCTCAACACCCAGCAAACAAAGGCCAGCACTTGAGTTAGCCAATTTCATTTCTACTGGTCTCTCTAGAAGAGAAATTAAGGTAAAGCAAAACCTCAGACTGAGAAAAAGGAAAGCACACACAAAACCCTATCAAATTTGCTAGTTTGTAGGAGGTATAATTTTGTGTGTGTTTTCCTTTTTTGTTTCTCAGTTTGAGAAAGAAATGTAATGATTCCTCTGCTTTGACTCTTCTTGCTTCCACATAGAGACAGCTGCTTTCCCATCATGTTATTCTTTAAGAACCAAACAAGTAGGACCTCATTTTACAAAGAACGAGCCAATCCCTTTGAACTTTTCAACAATGTATTTAAATTGCTACATTTTTATTAAAGTATCAAAAGTGTACATTTCTCAATATATCTGTACATTTTGCATATAAAAACACCATTGTACAACAAACATCCGTCCCCAAACAATAGCTTACAAATGTGGTATTATTTTCACCAGTTATGAAACTAGGTCCCGCTCAACAGTCCAGCTCAAGTTTTGCAAACATCTTTGAAAAGAGGCAGAAAAGACACACACTCACAACCCATAGGCAGTTTCTAGTACACAGTTCTTCAGCACTGGCTGTATCAGACTTAGAATCCGAAGGCAACAAAGAGCAACACATCAATTCACAGCTTTTACATGCACAAGTTACACAACAGATTGTGTCCAGATTTGGTTGTCTTAATGTGGGGGGGGGGGAACCCTTAATATTAGATTCAATGCCAAGTGTAACACCATGGTATTTGGTAACCTTTTCTGTTTCTCTATTAATTCTTCAAGGATAGTAGGAAAGAAAACCAAAAGAGATGGAATAACAGTTTGGTTTTTACAGAACACTTCGGTGGCAATGAAAGACTAAGGGGAACCATCAATATAACTGTAATCAGAGTTGCTTTCACCACACCAACCCAATTACTGGCATTTGGGAAACTCTAAATAGAGGCAAGGAGCACAGCAAAACAAACATTTGTTTCAAGCTATCTTACAGTTGGCACTTCTATTGGGTTTTACAATATTAGAGAAGGAACAAGGCTCTTGGGCAGACTTTGAACAGCAACTTGTCTTGAGAGGGGAAAGCTACAGTGCAGAAAATGTTCCCCTTTGTGCCACCAAATATTGCACAAGTCTGCTAACGGAGTGGCAGCACTATTTTTTTAAGCTTTTTTAGCTCATAGGGGAGTTTAGTGCTTTACAACCTTTGTAATAACTGAACATAAGCTCTGGCCTACATACAAGAGCTTTACATAATAAATTGGTAAAAATCAGATGGACAGTCGTAGCGGCTAACATTTTCAATGTTGGAAAATTGGGGGTACAACTGTCTCTATGCAACCATTGAAATGAACCAAAATTTCACAAGGTGACTAACCATGTCCCTTGCAGAACTCTCCATTTATCTCAATAGGAGTTGCTCAGGAACAGAACACCCCAGCAAATTCATGCCTTTTCAAAAAGAAGAAGAAAAAGAAAAAGGGAATTGTAATGTGTTCTTTTTAGAAAAAGCAAAAACCTTCACACCCCATAAAAGACATGCCATTGTAGATTTTAGATTGCCTACTCTGACCTCTGACTATTCAAGGACATTTTTGGAATTATTTGAGCAGTTTTCAGGAGAAAAATAGTCATTTTGCAAATAGGAAATAACTCTTCATCTGGGTGCCCAAATTTTAGGATTCTTATTGCACAGTATCTGATAACTCCATTCAAACAGGCCAGGGAAGAGCTCTGGAGAAGCAAATGAAGAAAACCAAGCCAATTATGTGTTCTGACGACTTAAAAAAAAAGTTAAGTGCCCTGGTTTTGTAATTACTTCTCCACAATTATTGGCAGCATTGTCAGGAATTTTACAAGATTGTATTAAAGGCAGTGGAATAGACAAAATTGTGGTGAAATCGTGCTTTCAGTAGATATAGTTCATAGTGGCCTGGCCATTGAACCTTTGTTGACAGGAGTTAACTGTTAAGAGTAACCAGCCAGCCAGTTACACAGATCACATCCTAGAACCTTTTAATCAACAAAATTCCATATACAGAAACCACACGTTCAGGCACCAATAGGGATTTTACATGAGCATGAAATTTAGGATCAAGTGCAGAAAGAAATTGGGTTTTTGTGCAAAATTATGGGCAGATTTTTAGCAACCCATCACCCACTAGACAAAAAAGAAAGTTGCTGTTGTGACTGGGTATCTAAATAAAATGTTTATGCCAGAAAAAGACAAAACTGTTGCTGAAAATTGGAACATGATATAAAGCTGGTGATGTTGTGGCTTGTCAGTATAACCAATTGAAAAGGAACATTTTATGGAAAAAAGCGCCATGGCTAGAATGAAGTCATATCATTGTGATCCACCTGCACAGTTCTGCACTTACTACCATCCTGACCTGTAGATTCACAGTTGTAGTAGCATTTACCCCATCATTTGTCACTGTTTAAAAGTGCCAAGCCCTGCCCAGCCCCTGTACTTTTATTTTTAACCCTGCATTTCCCAAATAGGCAGGTCAACATTCCAGAATTGTCAATCCAATGCTAATTAGGTAGATATTGGCTTTTTTTTAATAAACTTGCAAGCCTGCAGACAGCTTTTAAAAGGCACCTTAGCACCACTCTACAAAAGAGTAGTACCTGCTACTAAATTTCAATTTGGATTTCCTTTTTTAAAAAAAAAATATAAATAGCTCTTCATTTTTTAAAAAAATACATCCTCAAGTTGAGGTATACAGTAGCCCATGTCTTGGCAAAGTAAGGATAAGAAGGAGTGCTTAGCTGGAGACGGTCATCATGTAGCTTTTGGAAGGGCTAGTGCGCCCCAGCATCATTTGATTTTTGCAGGTGAGCATCCCGTAGGAGCTCACAGGTGCCGCCGATGCTTCATACAGAACGCAGATGGAACCATCCTCCCCTATTCGGTAAGATACTTCATAAGGGTCTACCCAGAGTGTGAGCTCACTGGGCAAGAGCTGGTAGAGTTGCTGAAGGCTGAGTCCAATCTGGCGAGCTGCTTTGCTGATGATAGGGTCCATTTTATGGTTGATACGGATGCAGCGGTAGCCAGACCCTTTGAACGGTTTCTCGGGGAACCAGTGATGTTTGTAATGCTCTGCAAAGGAACAAAAAAAATATCACAAATGGTAAGAGATCACTGGAGATAAAGGACAAACAAAAAATAGAATACATTTTACACACAAAGAAACATTCAACTAAAATTGGTGGCAGAATGCATTTTTTAAAAAGTAGAGGCTCCCATCATGAGTTTTGGGTCTGATCTAATCAAATTCTCAATTTTTTCCAAGCAATATATTAAAGTTCTAGAATTAGAAAATCATAAGGATGGAAGGAATCTTAGAGTTCATCTGGTAGAATCCCTTTACAATGTAGGATGCACTAGGATAACTCTGATAAATGACCCAGTCTCTGATCTCCAGGTCCCTCTTTCTTTTATAGAATGACAGCACAATGAAAAGTTAAATTGTTGGTTGAAAAAAAAATAGTCATTTCCAATAAGAATTGTAAAATAATCCCTACACAACAAATATAAGCAATTTATCTAAACCATGGCAATAAATAGCCTTTTTAACTCAAATAACAAAAACTCCAAAGCGGGGGGGGGGGAGTCCAAAAGGTTTAAACTAAATGCATCAGTAATTACTGAAATCTCCTTAGCAGACAATGCAATTAGTATATAGCCAGAGCAACCTCCTCCACACTTCAAGTATATAGCTCTATCCCATAATAAATGTGGTTATAAAGCCTTTCTGAGTATTTTATACTTAATAGGACACTAGTGTAACCAGATGAAGAGAGCCCTGTAACCTGAAACTAGCTGCAGTCTTAAGTAGCATGCCTGAAATTCTGCACTTTTTCCCTGACATGGAAGTCAGGCCTGCTGAACGTAATTGTGCTTTTAAAGGGGCTGTGGGGGAACCCTTCAGACATGACTTTTAAGATTAGAGCAGTAATAATAATTCCATTCTTATTCCAGGGCTTCAAATATATTTCTCCCTTTTGTTTTGCTGAGCCTGATGTCTCTGCAAAGTCGCTTCCCAATGAACTATGAAAGCTAGTTTCCTTGTTCTATCTAGTTTGATCTAGTAAAATCTAGTTTCCTTGGTCACCAGAACAAAGGACACTTTTTTCCAGTCTAATTTAGGACACAATTTTTTCAATCCCAGGGCTGCAGTGCAGCAATCCCCAATGTGGTGCCTCTAGAAGCACTGGATTATAGCTTATTCTCATAATGTTGGGAAAAAACAGATCGGCCAAAGCAGATTATAGTTGCGGGGTAAGGGGATTTGTCACTAATCTGGGTTAGACATATGTTTGCTATCCAGGAGTAGCAATTACAGGAAAATATATTTTAAAGAATGCATTTTTTTAAAAAAAATCTCCAATTAAAGGACATACTATAAAATAAAGGACAGGCAAATATTGAATGCTGAAAGTAAGTATTTTGTGTGATAGAAAATTCACAGATGAGAATAATTAAACTAAAGATGGGAAGAAAGTAAAGGAAAAAAAAGAAAATAAACGGTCCGGTGAATATCCCACTTTTTTTTTAGGAACAGAAAAGTTAAGCTTGATTCCCCAGACTTGGTCAAAGATCCCTAGGATACACTTCAAGGAGGCGCCGTCTCTCACCTGTAAGCGCCTCTTCAAGAGCCTCACTGAAAACCTGAAGTTGCTGTTCACTAACGCAGCCGCGGGTGCGGAATAAGCTGGACACGAAGCCTACGGCGGCGGCGATCTCCGGTACCATATCCGCCCGGCTGTTGTTAACGTAGCTTCCATTCCAGCGCTGGCTTTGGCTCATGTCTGGCTTCGTATAAAGTTAGCTCGGTGCCCTGAAGGCTCTGCAGTGCTTACAGAAAGGGGACAAACACGGAAACGATGAAGTAATTGGCCGGTCCGGCAGTTCGTGGCTGACCCGCCTGCGGTAGAAGCGACTGCTTAACGATGGGTTTTGAGAAGGCTTCTCTCACGTCCGCCACTCGCCTTCTATTTGACATGCTCCTACTACAAACAGGACTCTTAATAATCTTGGAAAGTGCAGCCGTCACTAGATGGCTCGCTTCTGATTGGCTGAGCTTTCCTTGATATGCTAATAGTAGGTGACCTCAGCAGGGTGGAAGTAGTGACGCGAGTACTGGGAAAGTCACGCCTTGAGAACATGGTCAAAGCAGCTGGAGGGGGGAAGGGAAGGGAAGGAGAAAGCGCCTGGTTTGGGGCTATTAATAGGGCTTTGCCTAGCAGGGGAGAAATTGTATCTTGTCAGAAGTGCACTAGTTTAATAGTTCGACAAATAATTACTGCAGCTACTTATTATCAAAAGACCACAGGGAAATCAGGACTTTGTCAACGGTTCCGTATTCCCAAACTGAAACACATTAAAGGTATATCGTCTGTCTGTTCACCCATTTTACAAAGACTCGTTTCTTTATAAAATAAAATGGGATGGACCTCACAGCAGCTTGTGCTGAAATACATCTGTTAATTTTTAAGACAGCAATATAGTCTGCTCTTGTGTTTGTTGTGATAGGTTAAGGCTACTGCTACTCAAGAAATTATTCAGATTCATGTGTGGGAATAAGGTTAGTTAGGCTGTCCTTTTTAAAAGAAGAAGTTGTCTGGGGAGATGCTTTTAATTTAAATTGTATTCACGCCTTTCTTTCTTTGGAACATTGTAGCATGAATTAAACTAGATGTGAATGACAAATAAGCAATTTTGAATCTGTAAAAGATTGTACCAGATGAAGCCGAGGTTACAATTGAATGGTATATGTTTAAACCTCTACACTGGAAATGTTGTTTAGCTCAACAAGTTGAGCACAGACACAAAACATAATCCAGAATTCAAGTCAAAAGACATAAAGGCCTGATCATAAACAGCTTTAAGTTTTTGTTCGTTTCACTCAACTTCTCCCCACTGGAACTCAAAAGTATAAAGTTGCCTACCCTCATTATATAATAACACTATAATGGAAGATCCACTGAGAATAATGGTTAGAACATAGAATAATAGAGTTGAAAGGACCTTGGAGGTCTTCTAGTCCAACCCCTTACTGAAGCAGAAAACCCTATACCATTCTGGAAAATGGCTGTCCAGTCTCTTATTGAAAACCTCCAGTGACGGAGCACCCACAACTTCTGGAAGCAAGTTGTTCTATTGATTTAATTGTTCTCAGTCAGGAAATTTCTCCTTAGTTCTAAAGATTAAACATCTCTCTTTAATAATCTTCCATCCCTTACTTCTTGTCCTGCTCCTCAGGTGCTTTTAGAGAATAAATCAAACCTCTCTTCTCTGTGATACCCCTTCAAGTACTGGAAGACTATCATATCATCTCTAGTCCTTCTCTTTGTTAGACTAGACATACTTAGTTTCCTCAATTGTTCATCATATGGTTTAATCACCATCCCCCTTATCATCTTTGTTGCTTTTCTCTGCGCTCTTTCTAGGGTCTCAGTATCTTTTTTGTATTGTGGTGACCAGAACCGGATGCAGTATTCCAAGTGTAATCTCATCATCTCATAAAGTGGTAGTATCACTTCATGTGATCATGAGACTATCCCTCTGTTGATGCTAGCAATAACCAGCAAGCTCCACAGATGATTGGTCAATCTGGACATTCATCTTTTTAGTCTTCCTCTAAAAATGTTAATTTCAACCAGAATTCCAAATATTACATTCATGAATTAACATATCCCACTCTGATTAAGTGTTAGACATTTGTGTTGTTATTTACACTTTCATACCTGTCCTGTCTTTCTCTAATACTTCACTGGTCTTGTCAAAAATTATTTTTAAATCTATATATACAATTAGCATTTTGAATATTTCTCACAGACACTTTTTAAATAGAAGCTCAACAATTTTATCAAGATGCTAAATACTTTCAATGTGCTGTTCAAGAACAATTAAATCTCTCCATCTTTTTGCAGGTCAGACTATATTCGTTTTTATTAAGAGTCTGCATTTGTTTTTATGAACACCCTTTGTCTATCAAGTCAAACTATAAATAGACACAATAACAGCACAGCCATGTATTGTGAAATCCTGAACAGCTTCTTCCAGATTATCAAACAGGAACAGAATATGGCATGCAGTGTCATTCTGTAGGTGTCTACTCAGTAGTAAGCACCTTGCATTTAAAAATTGTATCTCCTGGATACATAAGAGTATTTCAACCTTCTTATGATTCTGTTTCTTATCTTGATTTTTTTCTGGCCTATTTGCCACCTCATCCTAAAATTTATGAGAACGCAACTGTTTTAGTCTTGAACAGACATCATGGAAACTTTCAGTATTAGAAGTAACTGGATTTAGAACTAAAAGTTTGTATTTTTAGACCTCTGGGTGACAGTTTGACTGCTGGATTTGTACTGGTGCCATGCTAATAAAAAATTGGTATGGATTTAGTATATTTATTGCAATGGAGCACTTGAAACAAGGGCAAAAGGAGGCAGCAAGATACTATGAACTATGTGGGAATTACTCTTACCAAGAAACTATGCAGAATGGCCACATATAAACTACAAAGGAAGTACAGATATACATATCTCTTGAGGCCATTTTTAATCTTTTTTTTTTATTTCTTCCAACCCAATGAACTGTTGGAAATATATTATATGTGGGGTGGGGTGTTGAGACGCTGTCCAATTATTTGTCTTTTGGCAGAACAAGTCTCTGAAAACTGAACAGCAAGGAGCCAAGGTTGCTGTAGGGGGAAAACACCAGCAAAAGAAAGATTGAGTTTAAAATGGGTCATATTGAGCCAGGAGTTGTGAAGGAGGAAAATGAGGAAAGCATCATAATGAACCATACTAAAATACAAGTGTGGCAGTTCATCTGTCATAGAATCTAGGAATCAACTAATATTACACTAACACATTTTCAAGTAATAATTCAGAACAAGTAGTTTCAGAAGAGTTTTGGGTAAAACTATTTCTCTTAAAGGAATTAAAAACACTTTGTGCATACAATAATGTTGACTGCAGATGAGAAAAAAAAATATCCATGCTAGTCAGTTACAGATCATCCTCATTAAACATAGTGCAAATGGAAAGCCCTAGTTTTCCTTCCTCTCTTCATCATCTGCATCACTGAATTGGAGGTATTAACCCTATTTTTCATGATAACTAGTTTTGTCTCTAGGCTTTGCAACAAACCAAAGCATTAAATTCATTTAATGGCTTTTTATTTTAAATTGTAGCTCTCTCGGGAGGAGTTCCCGTAAGCAATTACAATGAAGACACTGACAGTCATCAGTTGAGGCTCCTTTGTTATTTAGGTTATATTTCTACCAGCAATACCTACAATTGGTCCTTGAGGTAATAGTATGAGTCAGATATTATTACTGTAGTGTGACTTTACCCTAAAATGTTGCAACTGATTGGTTGAGCTTCTGTAGCTTGTACTGTAATGCATAGATTCAACTTTTTAGCTTGTGCCACCAAAATTCTAGTTCTATCCATGCAATTCTCAATTGCTCTTACATTTTCCTCCATATTTAGTAGCAGCATACTATACTTAAAATGCATTCCTACCTCAACATTTTGTTTTATAAACCTCTTTCCTCAATATGCCTATAAAAACCTGCAGAATATTTTCAGTTGATACAATATTATTTGATTCTCCTGTCTTTTTTCCTCTTGTCTTGTATTATACATACTACAAATATATTTTTGCAAAAGCTGTAATGTGGGTCAAATTTTAGACTGCCATAAAGGCTCCCCTCCCCCCCAGTACCAATAGAGAATTTCATACTACATTTTTTAAGCTTTAAGATAAATAGATATAGAAAAGGGTCATAATTTAAACCAACATGAAAGTGATGCAAGAATATACATCTCATTGACCAGTTAAAATGACAAGAAGTCTAACTGGATAATTGCTTATTTTTTGTTTTTATAAGTTTTATCTGTGAAAATATGCTTTGTTTTCTAAAGGGGGAATTCTATGGCAAGATATGCTAACCTCTATATAGTAATGTGGGAGTAAATTCCAATAAATTCAAAGGGGCTTTTCTTTGATAGGCCTGCATCAGGTGATACATTTGCATAGCAATGCTATTTACTAAAATGATGAGGAATTCTGATGTAAAGGGGAACACTTTTAAACATAATTATTTTTAAAAAGAACTTGTTTGTAGTTGGAAATTCTTGGACTGAACTGTGGTTTAAATTTTTTTCCCTTTCCCCCCATCAACCATTATCCACTTTTCTTCCTTCCTTAAAAATGTAAAAATATCAGTTTACCTCAACAAATAAAACTGGCTCTGAAACCGGTCCTGGGGGTCGGGGGAGGGGAGGATAGGAGAGTTACTGCAACTGAGTTCATGCTTGTAATTGTGTATATGTTTACCAGCCAGACCAGGTTTAAGGCTGGCTTAACTGGAATCATTTATGAGCATCAAAAATGTTATTTGGCCTTCAAAACTGAGGTCAGAACACAATGACAATGAATCAAGTCATCAAGCTGCAGAAAGTAGAAGTCAAACAATGGTAAAAAAATATTACAGAGATTTTCTCACTGCCTGCATATTCAGGCTTCATTGTCTAAAAACTTTTAAAACAGATCAAATTCTTACCAGTTGTGTTTGTGACTGCGTGTGTACATGTGTGTTGGTCACTGTCTTATCCGAATAGACAATTTACAAAATTTATAGAACAGATCTAGACATGTTTCATTAATCTGTTTCTAGATAAGCATATATAGATCATAATCTCATACCGTGTTTCCCCGAAAATAAGACCCTGTCTTATGTATTTTTTTGAACCGTGAAATAAGCACTTGGCCTTATTGCCATGCGCTCAAAAGCCCAATTGGGCTTATTATCAGGGGATGTTTTATTTTGGGGAAAACAGGGTATATAGGATCAAAGCTTGGCTGAGGGAAAGCAATACCCTTCAACAAGCTGAAGGAGCTCATCAAGGTGGATTGTTGGATTCTACATTCTTCTAGTAAACATTCTTGAGATTGTCAGGAAGAAAAGATTTTACTTGATGCATGAAATAAAATCATTCATTCATTCAAATTAAATTCTGGTTTGCATTTTGCTAATTTTTTTTATCATAGTATAGGTCAGTGATGGCTAACCTTTTTGCCGTTGCATGCCAAAAGCAGGGGGAGCGTCGCAAGTTCACCCACGTGTGTGCCCACACCCATAATTCAATGTGCCCTGCCCCTGTGTGCCCTCCCTTTTAGCACATGATGGCGCAGTGGGCCCGGTAGGCCCATTTTTCACCATCCCCAGGCTCCAGAGGCTTTCTAGGAGCCTGGGGAGGACAAAAATGGCCTTCCCCACCCTCCCAGAGGCCTTCCAGAGGCCAGAAACAGCCCATTTCTCAACTTCCAGTGGGACCGAAAGGCCCAAAAATCAGCTGGCTGGTGCACTGGAGCTGGAGCTGAGCTATGGCAATGCTCGCATGCCCACTGATACGGCTCCGTGTGCCACCTGTGGCACCCGTGCCATAGGTTCGCCATCACGGGTATAGGTCATCCTATGAACTTTGAATAAGCAAAATAGGAAGAGCATTGATCCTTTTGAACTTTGGTATTGGGGAAGACTCCTAAGAATACCATAGACAGCCAAGAAAACAAAACAACAAATCATTAAACAAATCAACCCTGAGTTCTCAATTGAGGCACAAATGATCAGTCTCAAATTGTCCTACTTATGCAAAGACTTATCCCTCTGGGAAAGCTCTAATGCTGGAAAGGTGAAAGGAAAGAGAAGAGGATGACCAGCAGAAGGTGGATGGGTTAATTACAGTAGTGATGAATGGACCATTGCAAGACATGAAAGACCTAGTTAAGGTCAGATAGTTATGGAGAAAATTTACCTATGCGGTTGCTAAGACTTGATACTGACTTGATCATATATACAGTAATATATCAGCTGATCACAACAATTATAATGTTGGGCGGGTTTTTTTAATTAAATTACTTTGATTTTTTTTAAAAAAGCAGCCTAATAAACAGAAATTAAACTGATGAAACTAGTCCCTTGATATTTTTATCTCCATCCTAAAATGGGCAAAGAATCGTCTCCTTTATTTCCTTGTGTCAGGCTTCAAACAGAGGTGCAAATGAAGAATCTGTGAAGTAAGAGAAAGGAAAAATACAATCCTAGTGAGAGTTTTCAAAAATAACTGGTAGAAGAGTAGAAAAAGGACAGCTGGCTTTTTGTGGGGAGGGTTGTTGCTCATGTTTGTGTTTTAAACAGAACTTGTTTTGATCCCTCCAACCAGGAAAAGTCTGTTCATTGTACTCTAATAAAAAAGAGGTCAAAAAAGTAATAGATAGAGATGACAGGGCTGTCCTAGATTACTGCTTCAGCAATAATAAGAGTTTGTCAAAAGCTCAAGCTTTCATAATATATGACTTCTACTTTTTCAACATGTACGGTGTACTGATTCTGCCTTAAAGACATTTGGGGATACTGGTTTTAGAGCAATTGTCATTCAAACTATGAATTGGTGATATGAGAGAAGGGCAGATGTTCCTGTCTTTAAAATGGGAAAATAGGAGGATGAGGGAAACTATAGAGAAGTTGGCTGACACTAATACCCTGTTTCCCTGAAAATAAGACATTCCCTGATAATAAGCCCAATCATGCTTTTGAGCGCATGCACTAAAATAACCTGCCCCCTGAAAATAAGCCCTCCCTGAAAATAAGCCCTCCCCAAAAATATTTAAATGCATGAGCAGCCGGTCCCTGCCATTTCCTCTGGTTAGGGTTAAGGGAGACAGAGCTGGAAACCAGGTAAGACAGCAAAAGGAACCCCGTCTTGCTCCACATGTCTCAAAATAATAAGACCTCTCCGAAAATAAGGCCAAGCACTTATTTCAGGGTTCAAAAAAATATAAGACAGGGTCTTATTTTTGGGAAAACACGGTACCTAGAAATGTTCTAGAGCCGATCATAAAGAGCTCAATCTGTGAGTACTTTGTACAGGTGGTCCTCGACTTACAATCACAATTGAGCCCAAAATTTCTCTTGTTAAGTGAGACATTTGTTAAGTGGCTTTTGTCCCATTTTAAGACTTTTCTTGCCTCAGTTGTTAAGTGAATCATCACTGTAGTTAGTAAGTTAGTAACACACTTGTTAAGTGAATCTGGCTTCCCGATTGACTCTTCTTGTCAGAAGGCCACAGAAAATGGTCACATGAGCCCAGGATGCTGCAATGGTCGTATGTATGAACTAGTTGCCAAGCGTCTGAATTTTGATCACATGACCATGGGGATGCTGCAAAGATCGTAACTGTGAAAAACGGTCATAAGTCACTTTTTTCAGTGCTGTTATAACTTTGAATGGTCACTAAATGAACTGTTGTAAGTCAAGGACTACCTGTCATATAATGATTACCAGATGTCAAATGGATTTGTCAAGAATAAATCTTGACAAACTACCCTATGATACTAAATATTTAATTAAACATGGGCTGGATAGCATGACGATTAAATGATTACCATACTTTTCGGAGTATAAGACACACTTCCCCCACCCCAAAACTGGGTGAAAATTGTGGTGTGTCTTATACACCGAATGTTGCCGAAGCCCTGCCCACCTGCTGGCCCCCACCCTTCGGCCATTTTTGGCCTCCATGCATCGTGTTTTTGGCACACCCCATTTTATTCCCATTCCAAGCTTCAGGGATTGCTACAGCACATCACCACCAATTGCCACCTCCACACGTCTAGTTTTCAGCCTCTGCATGCCCCATTTTTGGCCTCCGTGCGTTGCATTTTCACCTGGTTCCAGGTAGTGGGGATCGTGCAAAGGCCAAAAATGCAATGCACGGAGGCCAAAAACGTGATGTGCGAAGGTGGCGATGGGCTCTGGCGATCCTCTCAGCCTGGAACAGCTGATTGGCGGTATTCCAGAAGGCCGATCCAACCTCCAATCAGCTTTTTGTGCTAAATCAGACTGCAATAACGTGCTAAAGCTTACCAGGTTGTTTGCTGTTTGCTGCAAGGATGCTAGCCAGATGAATACCAATGGATGCTGGTAGGCAGAGGCAGAAATTTTTTTTCTTGTTTTCCTCCCCAAAAACTAATGTGTGTCTTATACTCCGAAAAATATGGTATATATCTGGTTTAAGAACGGTACTCAAACATGCAGATTAAACAAAATTCCAATATCCTAGTAGAAATAAGAGCAGGGTTGGCAAACTTTTTTGGGGGAAAGGATCACATCTCTCTCTCCTCAGTGCATCAAGGATGCTTTTTAATTTGGAATTCTAAGCTGAAATGAGTCTGGGCATCATGCTTTATAGAATATTCCAATGCTATCATTTTAATATAGGTAAATACAAGTTTAAAATCTTGCTTAGCAAAGCATAGTATGGTCTTTTCAAGACAGAGTTAATAGTTTCTCTCAAATCTTCCCAACTAGAAAAAGCAAGAACAAAAGCCGGAACCATCTTCAGGGATCAACAATGCAGTAGCTTTGAATCAGGCACTGGGCAGTGTAAATTTCTAACAGTGCCCTGCAATGTTGCTCCGAGGCATGATGGAAAGTGTGAAATAGTGCTTCATAAGGGTCTGCAACTGCAGCCTGAGGGGAAAATGTTTGACACTACAGGTAGTCCTTGTGTTGTGGCTCCGGCCCCCGAGCCGGGCCTCATGGACGAAGATGGCTCCGAGAGTGAGGAGGAGGCAAGGCCCCCCT
>JANHZT010008432.1:184478-199011 GCA_032468215.1 Stegonotus admiraltiensis | reverse complement strand
GATTATCAGAGGCTTTTCGTCGGAAGAGGTTATAGAAAAAATGCTTTTAAAAGTAAAAAAAAGCCTCTGATGACTGTGCGGCTCAGCTGGGCGGGGGGAGGGCGGCACAGGGATTTTTGCAACCGGTCCTCTGAACCACCCGCCGCCATCGCTACTGGATCGGGCAATCCATTCCGAACCGGGAGCATTTCACCCCTGAAAAAACTCCTATTTTATTGGGCAACCTTCATCACCCTGTGGATCAGCTTCAACCTCAGAAGCTTACCTGTAATGAGTGGGAGGGCTACGTAATAAAGCAGCAGCATTTTCCTGTTTACTAGCCAAGCCTCACCTGTGTTGCTTGCCTAGGGACCAGTACCTGCTTTTAACAGATGGGTTTTAACAGATCCCAAGCATCTGTTAGAACCCTTCACCAATCATATCAGTGTTGTGTTTGGCAGGTGGTTTATTATCAGAAGCAACATGGAGAAAGGAGCAGAACAGCAACACCAAAGGATTTAACTGACAACTTGGTTGAACAGCTCTTTCACATGCTGCATCGGAATTCCTCCATCTGGCAAGGGTGCAAAACAGGAGCTTCAGAAGCAGAACAGAGACTAGTTGAGGACAACCAATTAATGATACTATAGTTTTCTGATTTGAGCTCTTTAACTCAACAGTGAAGAAAAGCCCATGTTTGAGATTTCTACATGAGGGTTATGTTTTTCAGCCTAACGATAACCAAAAAAAGCAAAAAAATAAAACCAAACCCATCAGTGTTGATTATCTGGCACTTGCAGATCACAAGAACTGATCGATATTAATTGACTGTCTCTGTGTGTACTATACCTCCATATGCACATATATATTGTACATACATAAGCCCTGAATTCACTATGTCAACATTTTTATTATTTGGCTATGACAAGTAGCTCATAGAAATCTGCCAGATGATAGCAAAATAATTCAAAAAAGTTTTTTAAAATATTTTCAGTTCGGTCAACAGCAAGGCCAGCAAACTGACCTTTAAAAGGTCTTTAGAGCTGTTTAAGATATACGGTACATTTCTAGTAAGAACAGAAATTGATTACAGCTTTTGCATTTGTCCCAGATTTCTATTTTTGCTCAATTTTCCTGTATTTTCTGAGACCCAGGCATGTTCATTCTTAAGTGCCTTGATCTTTGTTTTTTTAGCACCAAAACTGTTATGTATCCAGAGCAATACTAATGCCTGTCATGAAATTGCTTTCTCATTGTGATTGTCATTTTGTTGCCATGCTAATGACAAGAGAGCATTCAGGAAATGCTGTTGCAACATTGTACTCTGTTGGTGTTAAGCCGGTATATATACAGCACATAGGTAAACACAAAGATCTACTTCTCTGCACATAGAGGACTGGACATCATCTGCATTCAGAATGGGTCGAGCTATTATTTGGACTGGTAATCTTAGATTAAATATCAAATGTTTGTACGTTGGATGTTGATGCTGTGTTAAGTTATTTATTAACTTATTTATGTTTCTGTGCAACTATGCAGTATACTTTTTCTATATAAAATTCATAGAAAGATACATTAATTTACTCTAAATAGGTATTTCTAGCACACCTATTTACCATCTAAAAGGCCACATTTTAACAGGTTTGTGCTTTCAAATCTGTTTCTATCAATGGAATAGTGGGGAAAGTATAGTGACAAGATGCACAGGAAACATATGACTTCAGTATCTCAGTATCTTTAATAGGGAACTGGAGTTGAACTTTACAAATGGCCTTTTCAAAGTCTTTCTCTTATTTGTATTGTAATTTGTAGGGTTATTTCGGTGCAATTTTCAAGGAGAAAAATTCTCCCAATATATTTCTAGGCCGAAGTTCACCATTAGCAATGGTAGCTTGTCTGATTTCTTCTAGGCAGGCCAATCTGCACAACTCTGTCTTGCAAAGTTCTAATGATGAAGCATCCAAGGTTCTATAGATTATAAAAAATATGGGCAAAAAGCTTTTTGTGCTACTTCTTGTCCTTCCTGGTGCAGGAGCCATAGGATTCTACTATAGGATCTTTGGTAGAATAAGAGCACTTTGGGAAGTCTATACAACAATATGAGAGATTGTAGGGAAACTGGGAAAGGAATAGAAGAGAATAAAGAGATAGTGGGTGAATCACTTGACAGTTTATTTTGCCAACAGCAACTTAGCTCAGGTGGACAGGAATCTGGGGAAAAGCATTCAAAGACTTAATTATAACATCTTAATTAGCTCACTGTGAAAAAGGCTGAGAAATTCCTGTAACAGTTTTCAGAATTTTGTATTTATCCCAGACTAGAATTCAAGTAAAATCTATGTAGTTCTTGCTTCTTTGATCTTCTTCACTCTATCTGGATTGATAATCAGGTTCTCATTCAGGTTTGCAGGGATAGCATCGAGGAATTTAGGTTTTTAGTAACTGTGATGAGGATTGATTACTGCCATTATTGTGTGTGGGAGATAGCTGTATTTAAAGTTTCAATTAAAAATATAAATACTAACACAAACTAAAAAAGAATATAAAAGTAAAAATATAGTAAAAAAAAGAAGAAGCATATAAAGAAATGTCTTCTCCCTTCATCCCAACATGATGGGATGTGTAAACAATTATTAAGTATAAATAAATATATAAACAATTTTAGTAACTTATCACCTTCTCTTAAAATGCAACAAATGATCTCTTCTTTCCATATCTCATCTCTTATCTATAAACAAATCTTTAAAGCTTTGTTGTTAAGTACTGATCACCAAGTCAGTTAAGATTTACTAGATTTAACAACATATCTATTTTAACCTTGATCAAACCAACCAACTTTATATTCCTTCCTTTTATTTTTAGCAATCTTAATCTTTAGTCTTTTGAAAGAATATCTTAGAACTTGATTTCTTTTTATTTATTTTTCTTTGTCCCTTTTTACAAACTTCTTTAACCAGTCTTTTTTGTAAATTCAGTATAGGAAAATTATCCAGGCCACTCTCTTAATTTGTTATTTATATATACCTTTTAATTATTAAGACATCAGCTGGTTTCTTTTCTATGTCCAGTGTAGCATTTCCCCCCTATATCATTCCTGTAGCCTGTCATTTTAAAATACACTTTCAGATCAGTATGAATTTTGTCAGGTAAAACTTGTTCCTCTTCGAAGGAACTGTCATTCGAAGCCAGTTTATCTATAGAGGCAGACACTCTTAAAATTAACATCTGGGTCCTTGTTTCAAAAATATCCTTCAATGTGACCAATCCCAAAGGTGCTTTTTCAAGAGGCAACTGGATTTTCTGGTTTTTCTTTGGAGACGTTTCGCTTCTCATCCAAGAAGCTTCTTCAGCTCTGAAGATGAGAAGCAAAACGTCTTCGAAGAAAAACCAGAAAATCCAGTTGCCTCTTGAAAAAGCACCTTTGGGACAACTATGACCCGGATGACTGAGAATCTCCATAGACAAATATGTCCGATGTTTAAAATATTTGCTTTGTTTTACATTAGTAAGTCAAATGTAAGTGTTCTGTAATTGCAATCTTTACTTTCTTTTGGTTCCTTCTAGTGTTCAACCTTCAGAGTCTCATCTTATCATTTTTTCAAAAAAAAGAGATGATTCTTTAAAAAGAGCCAACTTGAACTTAAATTAATAATAAAAATTCAAAAATGAAAGCATTTTCCCATGGGAAAGATTTTTATAATTAATTTCAAAGTATTATTTTCGATCTATTTAGATCCTTAGTCTGTTTATTACTTTCCAAAAGCCAAATTCTAACATCCATTTATTTGTTTATTCTAAAATATACTTTTCAAAAGTTTTTAAACTTGTATTTAACTTAGCTTTTGCTAAGGATTGAAGTAAACTCACATAGTGCTGTAAACCTTATTGATATGTTCCTAATAGCTGAAAGGCAATTAACAAGCAATTTTTGAAACTGATTTGAAAAGGGAGTATCAGAATCCATTAACCTTTTGAAGGCACTGACAACACCTTCAGCAAGATGTTTATTCCCCCATCTCCCAGAGCCCTAAGCCTTCTGGAGACTGCTGTCTTGAGGTCTCATCACAAGTGATCTCAAGTCCTCTCCTTGTCCAGAGACAGAATACAAGGAACTAGTCTACTTGGCAGGCTCTTCATTTTGTTGTGGTTACCTAAAAGTGGAGCCACCTTCAGTTAACCATTTCCTTCCCAGAAATCCCTTTATATGGGAGATTCTGGATCAGGAAAATATATTATTAGAGGATCAGAAGTAACTTGCAGAGACTAATGTACCCTTTTGAAAGTAAACCATTTCTTCTGTATCCAACTTTTTTATTTTTCTTGACATACTCAACTCACACTTCCAATAATTTCTCTCCTGACATACTCAACTCTCACTAGCTATACAAGAAGAAGCATTTTGTATACACAGCCATTTTCATTACTTTCCTCAAACATTCCATATAAGAGACCACAAAAGATAAAGATAACTCAGAATATTATGCGGTGTGGGAAAAATGGTATGGGTGGATAGAGAACAGAAATAAAAATAGGTAATATGTATAAGGAAGTTGAAGATGTATTTGTATGTATATAATGTAGTTTTCATAGGAACTGTTAATCCAACGTCTATAATAATGACACTGTCAGTTTTGTTTATGTATTAGTGTTTCAGAAAAGAAAAAATCACAATAAAAAATATTTTTTTAAAAAAAGTAAACAACTTGTGACAATAAGCTTTAAATGTCAAGAAAAGTTGTTAGTTGAATGTTAAACTATTAATAAAAATGAGTTCTTCAAATATTAAAAAAAAAGAAAAGATAGAGACCACATATTACCTACTACACTACAATAACCAAACTAGCAGTTGCACATCAGATTTCACCATGACACACCAATTCATTTACTTGCTCTAAAATTAATTGCAAATATTAAATGATTTTTCCTGTGAGCTTGGGTCATCAGTACATTTCATTTCAGATTCTTATGCCTCATTGCCTTAAATAAAGTAGTTATCTGACATCTGTCACAAATCATGCAGGTTTGCAATCACAGAATTGTCTGCATATAAAAGAAGACATATATTTCGATCCCAGGCTAACACAGTTCTAACATTCCTCCAATGATCCCTCAGACATAAATATATTAAAGAACTCAAAAGACATCATATATCCTTCTCTTACTACTTTTTTCATTGTTGAAGCATTCACTAAACATTCCATTTACTTTCTTACATGCTTTACTTAACACTTGTTTCATTCAGCAACCAAACAGCCTTCAACTTCATTTTTATGGAAAACGTTCTATAATTCACACCTATATGCATTCACTGTATTAATAATGCATGGTAAAGTTTCCTGTTTGCTTTCATACATTTCTCAGCAACCTGCTGAAGAGGAAAAATCAAGTATGCACACCCCCTACTTGACATAAAAGCACACTGCATTTCATAAGTTTTAGTTATTGGTGCTTGATGTACTCTTTCGGTTAGAGTTCTACCTTCCTACGCGTGCTTAACAAACCAATACTTTCTATGAGTTTTTGTTCTTATTATTTTTCACTGTATAAAAAGTGTACTCTAACTTCACTATTCATGCTCTCTAACTTCATTATTTGTGTGTGTGAGAGAGAGAGGGGGAGGGGGAGGAAGGGAGGGGGAGAGAGAGAGATTACCAGCATTAGTCATACCTGTGTCACCTGTACCATGCACTACTAATGTAATGTAAGTAAAGTTCAGTTTTTACACATTTTGACCAGGATGCCACAAAATATACTCACAATATTCTTAAAGAACTAAGTTCTTTAGTCTACAGACTACCTTGAAGAGCCAACATATAGTTGCCTTTGGTACCCCACCAAAGAAGATACAAGCAGTTTTCTGGCACATTCAAAGTAAAATATAAAAAAGCATTGATAGTAAATATGAATCATATTATACATCAAAATCTTAGATCCAAAGAGCCTATATTACTTAGATAATTTGTTTTCTATTTTCTTTTTAATCTAGGTTTAGCTGTCTTGCTGGTTCTTCACTGCAGTAAGTAATCATATAGTACCATCTTATTTCCTAATGAATCATGAGAAAACAGGAAATATCAAAGCTCAATTTATTGGGATCTAATAAAATATTCCATAAAGGAATCAACAATGGAAACAGCACGAAGGTTGGTGATACTTTTCATGAGCCCAAGCAGCATGAGAAGTTAGATTTAGACATTCACCAACCTTAAGCAGGACAACAAGTGGCAAGTAATTGTTTATGCCAGATAGAGTCACTTTTGTGAGACATAAATATGATAAGTAAAAATATTAAATAAATGTAACACATTATTCCCTCAAACCTAGAAGTGGGTGTAGAAAGAAGAAAGGTAGATAAGTGGAGGACCCAATAGAAACCGTTTCTGGAATCAGAAAATAATAATAAGCAACAGAGAAGAACACATTCTGATAGGTAGAACTCTCTCTTCAGGAACATATTCTGAACAAAAAATTTTGCAAAGTTCAACTTCATTAGAAAGGTATTTACAGTATTGGAAGTTCTGCTATTTGTGCCATTTGTGTTTCTCCATATTAGCACCCCATGGTAGTCAACCTTGATATATTTTAGACATTTCCTAAATATTCATATTTTCTTGTCCAAATCTTTTTTATGAATGTTATATGTACATGTATGTGTGCATTTTAATAAATGCTTTGGATAAATAATCTTAAAATATGTAAGTGTTTTACATGGCTTTATATTATACCACTATTTAATGATATTGTTATTCAATCAATACACCAAAATGTTTTTATACAAGAAATAATGTTAAAAAGTAAATAACAGAACAAGTAAATAGGCCCCTGATGATGATGCACCCAATGCCAGTGAATGATTCCCCCAGTGTCTCTTGTGTTGTCTTTTTTTATTCAGATTGCTCTAAAAATTTAACCATGCCTCTTTTAAGAAGTAGTCACAATGAAACAGATGATTTTATTCTTCCCCTTCTAATGGACACTTCAGAAAGGAACTCCAGGAGAGTGGCCATATTGTTTCATTCCCATTACAATTCAATATGTTTAGAACCTTATACAGTTTTTGAGTATAATTTTTAAATTGTGATTTTATATTTTTACAGTTTAAATAACAGATAGTAAGAAACAGATAAATTCATTTATACCTACTGTGCTGTTCAGATGGTGAATTATATAGTGAATTAGTTGAATAAGAATTAAGAGCTGTCTCCTTAAGAGATTCATTGTGGGAGATGTAGAAAGAGATTGCATTATGGGAAATGTAGTCCATGACATGTGACCACATCTGTGTGTCTGATTAACCACTGAGGCTCTCTGCCTGGGGTGTAGAACAAAGGCTAGCCATTGTGATTTGCCAGGGAGGAGAGAAGCATGCTTTCTCAACAGGGGGACAGATCTACCATCATTTTACACTAGGAAATGGGCCAGATTATGAAATATAAGGATGAACCTCACCTTGACTCACCATGATAGTAAATCAGGAGTGGGTTCTACTTACCATTACTACTGGTTCACATGCGCAGAAGCATTTTGATGACATCAGGGTCAGTGGGCGGAGTCTCATGCCGATTTTACTGCCAGTTCTATAGAACCGGTGCGAGCCGTGGGCAATCCACCATTGTAGTAAGTCTTTGTTTTGAGGATACCCAAGCCTATGTTTTGAGGATACTTAATATGTATGAAAACCTGTTTGCTAGAGTTTATCTGCCTGTTCCCAGTGGAGCCAGATGCCCGGGGAACAGGACACCTACCATGTTTATTAATTGTTAGAACAATTAATAAGTGGAACAACTTGCCTGCAGAAGTTGTGAATGCCCCAACACTGGAAATTTTTAAGATGTTGGATAACCATTTGTCTGAAGTGGTGTAGGGTTTCCTGCCTGGGCAGGGGGTTGGACTAAAAGACCTCCAAGATCCCTTCCAACTCTATTCTATTCTATTCCCTGAAAATAAGACCCTGTCTTATATTTTTTGAACCCTGAAATAAGCGCTTGACGTTATTGCCATGCGCTCAAAAGCCCGATTGGCCTTATTACCAGGGGATGTCTTATTTTGGGGGAAACAGGGTATTTTGCCAATTATCCTTTAAGTAACCTAAAATAATGTACTAGTCACTACTACATTAAAATTTAAGTATTTTAGTAATTTGCTAAATAGTTTTAATAGGCTAGCAAATTAGTTGTTTATTTTAGGAAGGTTGGGGTATTTTTAATGTTCTATTATATTTATTTTTATCCTGTTTTAAATAAGTACTTAATTTTGGTCACTGATCATGATAATAAAACCAACATTTCTTAATTTGGTTTCTTCCAGATAGGTTAGACTATCTTTCTTACAATTGACCGTTATGGTCGGGATTTTAGGGAACTGCAATTCATTATATCTGGATTTTGCTAGATTGGGAATAAGTCATTAAACAGATAAAGCAACAGAAATATTTTATTTTCTTGGGAGGAGTGATTAACTGAACAGACCAAAATGTCTTTCATATACAATCTCATTTCGACAGGTTCTGCTTTCAAGCTTGTTTGCTATTTCACCAACTGGTCTCAGTACAGGCAAGATAGAGGGAAATTCTTGCCTAAAGACATTGATCCCAAACTTTGCACTCATCTCATTTATGCATTTGCGGGAATGAAAGACAATATGATCACAACGGCAGAGTGGAATGATGAACAACTCTACAAGGATTTCAATAACCACAAAAAAACGTATGGAGCAAGTTGGGGTGAGGTGGGATAAGAGGTCTTTCTAGAAATTCCTGGAACTGGAATTTTGCATTATATGATAGTAGAAGGAAGTATATATAAATTTTACACGGGAGCTTTATGGAAGTTGAAGTAGAAATGATTCCAACCCTGAGGACTGCATTAGGAAAAAAATGTTTTTAATTCCTTTTGTATACACTGATGCAGCTGGAAAAACCTGCAAAAAGTCTATTTTGCATACATCATAAAGCACCAACCTGAATCAGGCCCAACTGACTTTTCTAAGCATGAAAACCACATACAGAATGCAAGATCAACTAGTTAAGAAAAGAAAGTGAATTCTACTAACCAATTTTTTTTCTCATTTAGGAATCCAGGACTGAATACACTTTTAGCTATTGGTGGATGGACTTTTGGTAGTGCAAAGTAAGAACCTCAGAGATATCTATGGAGGGGACTGTATCCAATATGCTATGATGAACAAGCCTAGATGGCAATTGCCAAAACACTGGATTAATTCTTGAGATGCTCTGGCTAGGGTCCTCTTTGAGGGTCCTACTTTGCAATTATTTTTATTGTTGTACACTGGTATTTCCTATAATATTGCTGATAGTAGCAATGACTGTACAAGATCAAAAAATACGTAATTATAATAAGAAAAGATGGCAAATGTGCATTAAACTGGCTACTATACATAGTTAATTGTGTAATATAATATTCCTGTTTCAAAACCTTGAAAACATCAAATATTTTTTGGAACTAAAATTTTAAAAAAATAGAATCAAGCTGAAGGAAGATTGATTGGAAATACATTATTTGGAACTAAGTGTCTTTTCAAGTCAAAAGACTAAGATAGAACCCTCCATGTTCTGTAGTTTGGGTACTGATATGGTGGATGGGAACACACATATGATATATGTACATGACAAAGCAAATTGGTATCTTGTTTGTTTGTTTGATGTGCTTATATGCAACTTCTTTGCTAGATTCTCTGCAATGGTAGCTACTGCTCCCAACCGCAAGATATTTATTTCTTCTGTGGTTTCATTCCTCCGAAAATATGATTTTGATGGCTTAGACCTAGATTGGGAATATCCCGGTGCCAGAGGCAGCCCTGCAGAGGATAAACAACGTTTCACCTTCTTAGTTCAGGTACTGCAAAACTTTGAGTTGATGATAAATGCAAACAGCAAATAAAAAGTTTCTTCCTGTAATGCTATTTTGTACTAGCAAATTCTATGTACAACAGTGTTAGTGAAACAAAACATCAGAGAATATCCCAAAAGTTGTACAGAATGAATGCTGCTTAACAATTACTTTATTATTGGAACTAAGTCATACGCAACCAGTTATTTGATTCCAAAATGTAATATAGGGATACCTTTCTTTATCTAAAGCTAAGACCCCTCAATGGCATAGTACACATCAGATGTTCAGTGTAAACCCATTAATAAATATAGCAAGGAAGCAATATGTATTTTTTTCCTTCTGTTCAATTGTGTGTGATTCTCCTTGAATTACTCTTTGCAGTTTTCTTTACAAAGGTTTTCAGAAGTGGTTTGCCATTGCCTCCTTCCTAGGGCTGAGAAAGAGAATGATTAGGCCAAAGTAACCCAGCTGGCTTTGTGCCTAAAACAGAACTAAAACTCAAAGTCTCCTGGTTTCTAGCCTATGCCTTAACCATTGCACCAAACTGGCTCTCAAATAGTATGTAATACTGTAGATACCTAAAAACCTTTTTAATAAAAATACAAGTCAAAGAAAAGGTATCCTGGATTTGCAATTACTTTGGAGACAAAAGTGACTGAATTGGTATCACTATCCACCAGGGGTGAAATCCAGCAGGTTCTGACAGGTTCTGGAGAACTTGTAGCTGAAGTTTTGAGTAGTTCGGAGAACTGGCAAATACCACCTCTGGCTGGCCCCAGAGTGGGGTGGGAATGGAGATTTTGCAATATCCTTTCCCCAGGAGTGGGGAGGGAATGGAGATTTTGCAGTATCCTTCTCCTGCCACGCCCACCAAGCCACACTCACCAAGCCACACCATGCCCGCCAAGCCATGCCCACAGAACTGGTAGTAAAAAAAAATTGAATTCCACCACTGCTATCCACTCATTAAATCACCTGCATCTTTTTAAGTAACCCACATTTTAAGTTTATATTTTATTTTATTTTTTTAAAATGACAAGTGTAAAACTAATGTTGTTATCTGCTTATCTTAGGAAATGATGAATGAATTTACAGCAGAAGCCCAGAGGACAGGAAAGAAAAGACTCTTGCTTAGTGCTGCTGTTGCCGCTGGGAAGCAGACTATTGACAAGGGTTATGAAGTGGACAAGATCTCAGCGTGAGGATATGCTGGAAAAATTATTAACTAAAATGGAGAGCATGCTCACATTTAAATTAATTTCATCCGTTAGTTCCAGCTTTGCAAGTTTAACAAGTTCTTATTCCTTAGCTGTAAAACATCATGCTTTGTGGAACCATTCAAATTACAGGAAGTCCTACAGTTCTTTTAGTAACTGTTCAAAGTTACAACAGCACTGAAAAATGTGACATTATCATTTTCCATAGTTACGATGTTTGCAACATCCCCATAATCATGCGATCAAAATTCAGATGCTTGGCAACTGGTTCATATTTATGACCTTTGCTGTGTCCTAGGGTCATGTGATCTCCTTTTTCGACCTTCTGGCAAGCAAAGTCAATGGGGAAGCCTTACTTAACAACCAAATTACTAACTTATTAACAGCAGTGATTCACTTTACAACTATGGCAAGAAAAGTTGTAAAATGGGGCAAAACAAATGTCTCACTTAACAACAAAAAGTTTGAGTTCAGTTGTGGTTGTACGTTGAGGACTACTTGTATGGTATTAAAGATGGAATTCACATATTGTATATTTCCTTACTTTCCTCATAGATCTCTGGACTTTATCAACCTCATGTCATATGATTTTCATGGAGCCTCAGATGGAGTCACAGGGCACGTCAGCCCCCTATTCCCTGACACTGTATGTGATAAATACTTTTTTATCCCATAGAGACTCTTTACATTTAGATCTAGAGAAATGATCAAAAGTAATTTACCCATTTAACACTTGTTACATACAGAAAACAATTTAACAAACAGGGATTAAGAATCAGCACACTGGTTTAAAATATTTTATTCAACACTTTCCCTTTTAATACATTCATGTTGTGCACCTGAAAAATTACAGCTTGGTTCTCTAAACAGTGACTCTCAACAATTACTAGCTCCTTAAAACTACTAGTAAAAAGATCTGTGAGAAGTGCTTTTCTTAATAACTATCATTCTACTTCTTTTTTAAGACTTAAGCTAACTGATTTTGCCAGGTTGTTTGTAAATTTCTAAGTGGGCATGAATGCTGGTAAAGCAGTCATGAGGACTGGCCCGCCCCACCTGCACCAGCAGAGGAGGCATACTGTGATCCTGTTAGCAAAGGAATTTCAGCTGGCAGGATCCCAGGGAAGAGCCTTCTCTGCTGTGGCGCCTGCCCTCTGGAACACCCTACCCCCTGAGGTGAGATTGGTTCCCACCCTCCTGGCTTTTCATAAGAGCCTTAAGACCTGGCTCTGCCAGATAACTTGGGGTCCAATGGGAAAGCTTCATACTGGAGGTGGTTGGCTAATTAAAACCTACAGTAATCCCACCTCCACTTCCCCTGTGTGTCTGGCTTCCTCCTTTGCCACCTTGTGTTAATGATTTTATCTGCTGTTCTATTTTATAATTTATGACTTTAATGTTTTTATATTGTAAGCCGCCCAGAATCATTGGATACCAGATGGGCAGCAAATAAGTTTCATAATAAAATAAATAATAATAACATATCATCAATGACTGCTAATTGAGGCATAGCAGCAGAAAAGCTGTATTAGAAAGATCATAGTATAAATCTAATCTGGTAGATATTTAAAATGAGTGCGTTGAAGATCCTAGGATTGCACACACTTCAAAAATGATTATGAAGAAGTACTCAGCACCTCCCTATTATTCACTCAGTCTGCCCCTTCCCTTTTTTCAAGCTTCTGGATGAGAGGAAGGTCTCTACATTAAAGAGTCTAATTTAGTCATGCCAAATAACTTCCTAATTATTTTTACAATGTGCTAAGTTATACTAGATTCATTTGTATGCATGAGTATAAAATATTGAATCATTAATCATACCTGTTAGAATTAAAAATATCTAGATTATTCTGTAGGCAATTAAGGAACATATACTATTATTTATAAAGATTATTTTAGTAAAAAGAAAAATCATGAATATGTAAAGTCAGATAGGAAAAATATATTTCAGAATATAAAGTTTTTTAATATTATGCCATCTTAATATATATATCAATTATTGATATATATATATCAATAAACTATTTGTACCTTGTCTCACATTATCCAGTGAAAATATGGACGAAATACAATTTTGAAATACCTTTATTATGTTCCAAGTATCTACGTATATCTTAAGCATTTGTAGATGGGGATAACATATTACAATATCAATGTGTTAATCTTTTGCCTAAAGCAGTACAATTTGTTTCCTGCCTATTCCAGATACTTCATGAGTAAAGTAGTGAATGACATACAAAGAGCTTGAGTAGCAATAGTAAACTCATTAGTTTACTTTCTATTATCTTTCTTGCATTTCTTACAAAACTGCTGCATAAATTCATAAGATCCTCTGAAGTAGGAATCAATACAACATTTTATCGGTAGCCTTCCAGATATTTCTGAACTACAGTTTCTTCACAGTTGGCAATACTGATAAGACAACTTTAACTGCAGCTGAAAACATGGAAGGCAAAGAGGTTCCTCACCCATTTGAAGGGAATAAACTTTTCCTCAGTATGAAGTGAAAGGCTACAGTTGGGAAGCAAAATTACCAGTCTGAATGTCTTAAAACAGAAGCATTTTCCTTGGTATATGTGACAGTATCTTCACCAATATATTTTTGTTAGGACTGCAGCATAACTGAATAATAAAAGGATTAGCCTCAAAACCAGACAAAATGGACTGAAGTCTTGTTTATTCATTTATTGCACCAAAGGACAATGCTGTGCAGCACTGGAAGAGCAAGGGAGCACCACCTAAAAAGATCATTCTGGGAATTCCTGCATATGGACGATCTTTCACCCTTTCTACTTCACAGAATGGAGTGAAGGCACCAACTTCAGGGCCTGGCACAGCTGGTATTTACACAAAAGAGAGAGGATTTTTGGCTTATTATGAGGTAAGGAAAAGATATGTAGTTATTCCTCCTTCACTTCTCCAAACAAGGATAAATTTCAAGAAGTCCAACACATGCTCATGTTTGATCCCCTTTGGTAGATACTGTATTGATATTTTTAAATGTGCAGGAATGTATTGTACATTTGCAAATATACAGATTGATATAGGTGAAAGGATTTAAAATATCAATATACTCACAGCTTCCAAAACAGATCCACAGAATGAAGCATCTTGGGTGTTATCAGTGGATAAAGTTCAAATGATTGATTTAGATTAGACTATTTATCTCCCTTTCCCTTTCTCTACCTTCCTTGAAAAAAATTACAGTCAGCCTATTAGTTCCTCAGGGCAGACCTACAAAGTCCTAGATTACAACTTCCTTATTGTGGGGTTACCTTCTTCTCTTACTATATCTTTTTTAAAGATTTTTTTTTCTATTGCAAACCTAATCTTAATAGATACAAGGGATGAAAAAAGGGAGACGTGTTTTTTTATTTATTTATTTATATGCCGCCCTTCTCCGGAGACACAGGGCGGCTTACAATGCGTTAAGCAATAGCCTTCATACTTCTGTATATTTTTATACAAAGTCAGCTTATTGCCCCC
>JANHZT010008432.1:152309-178915 GCA_032468215.1 Stegonotus admiraltiensis | reverse complement strand
CTGTGCACCGCCCTGAGTCCTTCAGGAGAAGGGCGGTATATAAATAAAATTATTCTTATTCTTATTCTTATAAGAAGCACAAGATTAACAGCAAAAAATATATTTCACCGTACATTTGTGATGTGCTTGGAATTATCTTAAACCAGTGCATGCAAATGATAGTTCTGGCACATTCAACTCAGGGCAAGAGTGCAAATTTGGAAGAAGCAGGATAGAATAAGTAGACAATGTCTGCATTCTTTAGACTGAATAACTCATGCCTTTTGTTTAACACAACTTATTTTGTTTTCTTCCTCTTTATAACAGTTTCTGCCATTAACCTGGTTTGTTACTTCACCAGCTGGTCTCAGTTCAGGGAA
Source organism: Stegonotus admiraltiensis (assembly GCA_032468215.1). Classification (NCBI taxonomy): domain Eukaryota; kingdom Metazoa; phylum Chordata; class Lepidosauria; order Squamata; family Colubridae; genus Stegonotus; species Stegonotus admiraltiensis. Next base: position 178,556 of record JANHZT010008432.1, on the reverse strand, counting down.
GCCCCAGCGGGCTTTGTCACTGATGACATTGAACCAGATCTTTGTACCCACATCATTTATGCTTTTGCTAATATATCAGGCAATCAAATCGGCAAGTACGAATGGAATGATGATACTACCTATAACAACCTCAGGGGACTTAAAGCTAGGTAAGTACAGATGGGAGATGGTATAATAGCCAATGCACCCAAAAATACCAATATCCACATCAGCTACTAATGCCGAAGGGATGCTCAATTCATAGGATACTTGTTGACATGAGGCTCTTCTTAAACTTAACCTGAGAGACTTTGTATCTGTGGCTTAACCTCACATCAACATTTCTAACAGAATAACTGCTGCAGGGAGAAGCCATCAGTATCAGGGCAAGAGTACTCGCAAAAGAAGACAATCCTCTACCTTGATCTTCATGTATCCTCTCTTCACACTGATATTTGTACCAGGAAGAAAAAACTTCCTTCCTGATGCCATAACTGTTTGAAAAGAAACAGGTGTTGTAAGAATTATGGTAAAGGAAAAAGATTGATTTCTTCCATGAACAGGTTCAACTGTTTGACTCTGCCAAGCAGTAGTTCTTTTCCTTTTTCTCCTGTTACTTATCTTTCCATCACTTAATAGTTGTCTTGACTATCACACTTTTCAATCTACAAAGGCACAATGACTTGAGTTCCCTCAGGAAAACTACCCTTGGGATTTAATTTAAAAATGGAAGAGGGAATTTAGGCGTTTCATCCAGTAATATATTCATTGGGAGGTTTACTGGACAATGAATAGCATTTTTCATAGATATGTCTATGATATCCACAGCACAAACTACAAATATTATTGTAATATTGCAATAAATGTTCAGTATTTGTAATGCAATGCTCCATTTTATGCACCTCCTCTTACTTTTCAAATCACTTGGCAACTTCTGCATCAAAAGTCATCTTAACTTTTCACAGGATAATAGAATCAGTAACATTAATTAGGAGGATTTTTGTAGAAAGAAAGGAAGTTTTCAATGAATAAACTTTTGCAAGTCAGAAAGGCTCGGGGGCACAAATTTTATCTTACAGAAGCTAAAAAAATTGTATTGGCTAATGAAATAATTGTGAATCAAGAAGAATGGAAGAATATAGAGACATGTTCTACTTAATTCTTCCCTCCTGTTACTTTTCAATTTAATATTTTATTAACAATAATAGCAAACATTTAATGAGATATAATAAGAAATATAAAATGGGATGTAGTAATTATGCTTTTAAGGAGTGTCTGAATATCTTGACCAATGTCAGTTTCTCTTCTTTGAATAATGTTAAAGATGCATAAGTTGCACTGAAGTGTGTGGCAGGATGAGCATTTATTTACCCACACTATTCATAAAATTCCTCACTTGCTTCTAGCAGTTAAATAATTTTAGATCAAAGGTAGGCATTGTAAACCAGAATCTAGAATTTTGAAAGTATATTTTGGGTGATTGCATAAAATGATTATCATGCTGAACATTTCCTAGCAGGCAACCAAGTTTCTTTCTTTCTTTTTCCATCTCTTCATGCCTACAGGGATATTCTAATATATGCACCTTTTTTCTGTTTCTTTTTTTTTAACACAAATGTGAAGTGCCAAGTAAAGCGATTACTACTCTCTTTTCTGCTGAAGGGGTCTTTGTTGAGTGTAGGAGCATCTGTAAGAAAAGATGATGGAAGAATCAGTGCTTTGTGTTGCAGGTGCAATGACTAGGCTATCTAGCAGACAGCTGTCCAAAGGATCATTGGCACTGTAGGCATAGCAATATTTTTTACGTTGAACTTAATAGTTAGAAAGAGGATCAGAAATGAAAATATGGACAATTATATTGAGTATAACTGAGTATTTTCATTTACTTTTTCAGGAATCCCAGACTGAAGATTCTTCTGTCTGTTGGTGGAGCTAATTTAGGCTCTAGACCGTAAGTATAGAACTGTCAGTTTATTTGTTTGTTTGACTTCCAAACCAGATGTAACTGAATTGTTAACTGAGTTATTTCAAATGAGATTTTCATGATAACTGCAGCACAAAGGGAAAGAGGTGCCAGTTCCAACTCTGATCAGGGGTCTTATGACAGAGTCACCTTGGAGGGGAAACAGGCAGCATAGAAATTTAATTAACCAAATAGCTTCTCCTCAAAGTGAGCTGATCCCTTAAAATTAACATTTTTTTCCTGCTAAATGCTGCATTTGAAAAAACATGACCTATATCTGTCTTACCCATCTCCCCTAGTCTCCACTTGTTCAAATAAAGAGAAAACCTCTCCAAAGTGGTGTCTAAATATGCTGGAAGTGCAATTGCGAAAACACACACATACACACACACACACAGCCTAATGAAAGCTTCTGACTGACATAAATTGAGTTTTACTTTACAATTCATAAATTGAATTGTTTGCAAAGGGTGTGTCTATGAAGATTCTAAGTCATCCAGGTCATGCTTGTCTCAAAGTACTTTTTCAAAAGGCAACTGGACTTTCTCTGTTTTTCCTTAAAGATGCCCCCCTCCAGTCAGAACTGATGAAGCTTCTTGAATGAGAAGTGAAATGTCTTCAAGAAAAAAATGAAGAAAGTCCAATTAGCTTTTTAAAAAGCACCTTTGAGAGAGATTTGCAAAGGGTAATTCTGAACTGAAGCCATTTTGTGCTATGTAGCAGGTCACCACTATTCTACAGCTTTATAAAGCTAGACATAAAGTGAAAAGAGGAGAGGGAAGGTTATAGGCCTTTGTATCTCTGCAGAATTTAATAGGCAAGCAAAGTGCGTATCGATCAAATTGAATTCTGAATCTTTAAGAATTCAAGCCCTTTTACACTTTTTAATGATGATGATGTCCAGCTTTTAAATTCTCTTTCCACTAATACCAATGGTACTATGGAAGCTTTGAATGGTTTGGAGATGTAATAGTGGAGGGGAATTGACAAGTTCTGAAAAGATAGCAATTTTGTTAGTCAGTGGAAAAAAAAAAGCCAGCTTGCGAGTACAATTTGTTTTGAATGTGGCTGACTCTTAGCAAACGACTCTGGGCAGCTTGCAATATTAGAAAGCATGTTGCATATCTGGTTAAAATGATTCAATTATATTCCTTTTAAAAACGTTTTTTTTAAAATCTGATTGTCTATCTCTCCCCCATTTATAACAGCTTCCAGAACATAAATACCTCTCCTGCCACACGCTCGGAATTTGTAGCATCCGTGATCAAATTTCTTCAGAAGAATAATTTTGATGGTCTTGATGTTGCTTGGAACAGGCCAAGCCAGAATGATAAAAGGAATTTGGTTAAGCTGGTTCAGGTACATTATATTAAATCATCCCTTTGTAAATAGTATAAGGATATGACTTTCCTTTTTCTATGCATATTAGAGATTTGTACAATCATTTCATTCCACCAAAACACTGCCTCAGTTATTCAAATATACTGATTATCCTTATGAGGCCAGTGTCCTCCATTATTTGTCTCTCTACTTTCTGGTATCTTTTCCCCCCCTCAATCAAATGATACAGGTTTTCTTCAGAAGCTCACCATTTCCTGAATCATTAAAATTTGCAAACTTTTTGAAGTGCTACTCCTTTTCTAGTAGACAGTCTTTACATGATATTATATCCAAGAAATCCAAATTTTACTTCAATTTTACTTCCCCCTGTCCTCACCTATAATACTTTAGAGCTCAAGTTTTCATTCTCTGACTTCCAAATAATTTATGTTCTGTAGACTTCTAGAAGAATTATGAAGGGAAAGTGGGGAAGGAGAAAACAATTTTTAAGCCGCTTCTTCTTCTGTGGAGTTCAGCAGCTCCAGGATTCATTCATGCTTTGATGCACTGGGAAAGGGATCTGCAGACAGTTGTGAGGACAGCCTTTGGCCAAATTAGTTGTCAAACTAATCTCACATGGTTGGAGCATAGTGCTGCAAATATCAAAACAATTGTGAAATCCTGCTGACAGTCCCAAACCTAATTCCTTTGCATTTACCCTGCATTTACAAGGTTAAAAAACATAATGAGCAGATTATCTAGAGATGTTCCTAACATTGGACAACACAGCCTGTTATAGTAAATAAAAAAAAGCTGAAAATATTTGCAATACTACAGGTTCTTGCTGCTTTTCTACTGTATATAACTCAAGAACTTGCAAGTTAAATCTTTTTACCATTTATTAAATCACAATAATGATTTCAATTAATGTCATTTAGGACCTGAATGTAGCATTCCGCTATGAGGCCCGGAAGAATCCAAACAGGCAAAATCTCATATTGAGTGTGGCAGTACCAGCTGGAAAAGAAGCTATTGATAGTGGCTTTGATATTCCAAATATTGCCAGGCAAGTACTCTTATTATCATGACTCATAAAATAAATACCGATATGAACATATATTCATGAGCTAACCCAAATAAACATTTCCAAGTGATCATGTTTTTATATTTGCCTAGTTTAAAAGCTTCTGGTAAATTTGTTTTATCACTGAAAACAGGACATTTTTAAATAAATGAAAAAAAAGCAAAATAAATACAGGTAGTCCTCAACTTACCACCACAATTGAGCCCAAAATTTCTGTTGCTAAGTGAAACATTTGTTAAGTGAATTTTGCTCCATTTTACAATCTTTCTTGCCACAGTTGTTAAGCAAATCACTGCAGTTATTAAATTAGTAACACAGTTGTTAAGTGAATTTGGCTTGCCCATTGACTTTGCCTGTAAGAAGGTCACAAAAGGTAATTACATGACCCAAGGACACTGCAACTGTCATAAATATGAGTTGGTTGCCAAGCATCCAAATTTTGATCACATAACTATGGGGATCATGCAATGGTTGTGTGAAAAAAGGTCATAGGTCACTTTTTTCAGTGCTATTGTAACTTTGAATGAACTGTTGTAAGTCGAGGACTACCTGTAAGTGATTCAAAATCATTTCAAGACATGTGCAAGGAGAATAAAAAGTTTATTTGCATCACTTGCATAATCTTCTCCTTTAAAGTTCTTTAAGCAGAACAGCGTTAAGGTTTTAATTAAAATTCATATTCCAGAAATGTATGGATCTCATCTCTAATTGTATTAATAAAAGTTAAGTCTGTTACATTCAGAATTCCTATTGAAATTCAGTGTGAGATAATGGCTTTTTTCAGAACCTTTACAGAAACCTAATAAAAATATAGTCATTACCTAAAGTTTATTGAATTATAATTTATTTTCTCTATAGATTTGCAGATTTCCTTAATGTCATGACCTATGATTTTCATGGTTATTGGTCAGATCATAGTCACCCCTATACTGGCCATGGAAGCCCCCTTAGGAAGAGCAGAGCTGACAAAGGAGCTGCATCCTCTTATAATGTTGTAAGTTAGCTAGTTGTGAACTTTTTCAAGTAGGTTTGAAATACTATATTTGACTTTGATCCTAATTGACTCTAATGATATAGTAGCAAGAATAAGCATTGTATTGATCTAGTAGTTATCTTGAAATACAGCGCTAATGAATGAAGCCAACACAACAGATTCAGCCCCACACCTGCAACCCCAATCCCAGTAAACAGATTGACAATAATTATGGGCAGGAATTCCAAGCATGTTTCCTACATTATCTAGAAGTTTTTGTTTGCCTGGGGAATGATTCATCTTTTCATTGTTATCCTGATGGTGCATAGTAAGGTAAAGGTTCCCCCCACACATGCGTGCTAGTTGTTTCCAGCTCGGGGGGGGGGGTGCTCATCTCCGTTTCTAAGCCAAAGAGCCAGCGCTGTCCGAAGACGTTCTCCATGGTCATGTGGCTGGCATGACTAAACGCCGAAGGTGCACAGAGCATTATTACCTTCCCACCAAAGTGGTCCCCATTTTTCTACTTACATTTTTTACGTGCTTTCGAACTGCTAGGTTGGCAGAAGCTGGGACAAGTAACAGGAGCTCGCCCCATTACGCAGCACTAGGGATTCAAACCGCTGCCAACCTTCTGATCAACAAGCTCAGTGTCTTAGCCACTGAGCCACTGCATCCCATAGTATAGTATAGTAAGGACTATAAAAGGTGTATAGTAAGGACTAGTAAAAATGGGTTCTTATTCCATTCCAAGTTCCCTACCCAATGTGACCAGTTATGAAGAAAGATGGGAATTCTATCCCTCACATTTGGTCACCAAGTATTTGCATGAGCTCATATTTCCCATTTTTTAAAAGTTCTCAACCAGAAAAACAGCCTCACACAATCAGTCCCTTCTGGTGGAATTATCATCCTTCCAGTGATATTTTATGTTGCTCGCAATTGCCTGGGAAAAAGAGTTGAGTTCCCAGTCCTGGAAAAAGTTGACCATCCAAACATATGAAAAAAGTATTTTGAATAGATGTTGCTTGCAAATATTTATTTTAATATTTATATAGTAGAAGGAAATATACATATATTGAATACATAATGCATATTCAGGATATGGACTAAATGTTGAACATAAAAAATAATCAATTTACAAAATCACAATTACAAAAATGGGATAGAATAAACTATTTTTGAGGGGGATTATAAAACATTTAAAATATAATTAACCCATAACTTGAATAGAGAATTTTAGGTTAGGATACCATACTGATGCAAATATTTGATTTTAGAAATTATTTCTATAAATTATTTCAGTGATGAAATCTGAAATGCAGAGAAATACTGCACATTCATTTCAAATTTGGAATAACATTTTCCTCCTACATATTTATTTCAACACAGGTTAGAACATTTAGAGCACTTAATTATCATCCTACCATCCATAACAAGTATTTAGTAATATAAGGGATGTAATAGTGCAATATAACAGAACTAATTCATGTGAAGTACCTGTCTGTAGAAAGGTAGTCTTGAAGCAAATATTGTAAACAAAGAAAATAGAAGCATTCTTCAATGCTTCCTTCAAATGGAAACAGAGATAGCGTTAAGAAAAGACTTGGCCTGGCCTCTCCTGGGGTGTAACAATCAGACTTGCATGACTCACTGAGGTGTAATAGCAGACTTGCATTATTCTGTTATTATAGATTAGCCATAAAGTATAGATAGTCCTTGTTTATCAACTGTCTTATTTATCAACAATTATTATCAGGCTCCAAAAACCAAGAAAAACACATTGTAATTCTTCCAAGCAATTTATTTTCCCTCACCTATGGACAGAATCTTACCAAACTGAAGCAAAACTACCACCTCCATAAAGCATAGACTCTGGGAAATATTAGGGAGGAGCCATCTTCATCCTCTTTCTCTCACACAAACTATTTGAACAGTTGTTTCTTGCTTCTCTGGAATGTACTCCCTCCCCCCGGGAATCCAGATTACATTCCATCAGTTATAATGGTGATGAAAAACTTTGTGACCTATGACCTATCCTCGCATTTACAACCTCAGTTAAAGCAAACAAAAACTGAAGAAAGATCAAAGCACAGCTGTGGTTTTACTTAGTGACCACTTTGTTTAACAACTGAGTTGACAAATCCAATTATGGTCACTAAATGAGGATTACCTGTATAGTCCTAGTATTCCTCTGGAGTTGATTTATGGATGTAGTCTACCATGTGTGGCTGACACTATCTAAAGCACATCATGAATAATTATATCTTCTTTTTCAGGACTTTGCTGTGAGATATTTGAAGACCAAAGGTGCCCCTGATTCGAAAATCATCATGGGAATTCCTACCTATGGACACACTTTCACTCTTTCTTCTGCACAGACTGGGCTTGGAGCTCCTGCCTCTGGCCCTGGGCTAGCTGGTCCATTCACAAAAGCACCAGGAACCTTGGCATATTATGAGGTACAGATCATTTTAGTGGTTTTTCTACTTGCACCTAAGCATATTTTTTCTGCTGTATTCCCTTGATCTTAACCTTCATCTCCTTCCCAATATATGAATGAGGTAAGTTTAAGTTGTTCTTAGCATATCTAATGATTAACCCAGTATTTTAACATTAATAACTGTCCTTATTTTAAAGCCATTTAAGAATTACTTCAAGGTAATTCTGTAAAATCTGTTAGGCTTTGTCATCTGTAACCTGGGAGGGAAATCAAGTGACTTGAAACAGAGGCAAGATTGCCAATTAGGAGAGCAGATTTCGTTCTTTTATAGTTTTATCTTTCAGTCAATGTTTGGAGAACTGGTAAATACTACCTTTGACTGGCCCCACCCCCATCTATTCTCTGCCTCCCAGCTGATCAGGAGGAAATGGGGATTTTGTAGTAACCTTCCCCTGGAGTGGGGAGGGAATGGAGATTTTACAGTATCCTTCTCCTGCCATGCCCACCAAGCAATGCCACACCCACCAAACCACACCCACAGAACCTGGAGTAAAAAATTTTGAAACCCACCACTGAGTTAGATCAAAAGAAGGAAAAATCAGGTCTCAGGCAACATGATGTTTAGGAAGCAAGAATATTGTGTTTTATGATGCAACAAGAAACAGCCAAGTGGAATTCCAAAAAAAACAATTGGCTACTAAAACGACAGCTCTTTAAAAAAAAACAGGAAAAGCTGGATCAGCATGTACATTCTAAGAGTTCTTTTGCTCATGGTGGTTGTGTGCTAGGACACTCGTTTCCTTCCAACTGTGGGCTGTTTTAGGATGTGCTAGTTCTGAGAACCATGTTCCATTGCCTTAAGTTGCTAACATTAATTGACTCATTGACAATTAGAGAATGATTAGACATTCCCAAAATAGTATCCATAAAATCTGAATAATTAAAACAAGGGTGGTTCCTCAGAGAAGACCCTTTGTTCTGTACGTGCATAATATACATCTCCTATGGATGGAAAATATGATCCTCTGATTATTTTAATGTGGAGGTTAATTGATATTGAATCAGACCTTTTCAACTATTTGGGGCCTAGAATTAGAAGGAAGTGCGAGTAACTAAACAGAAATTGGCAGCCAAATTAACTATTTCAAACGTATATAACGGTAACAACTACATAGATCAATCAGAATTAGTATAGAGTTCTGTACTTATTGAAGCTTCCAAACCACTTTTAAATACTACTTCAGACATTTTAAAAAAATTACAGTGATACAATTGGAATAATCTCTGAATGGTCATGATGACCAGTCTTTCTTAACAAACAAACAAAAAGCTACAGATGAATCCAAGATGGAGGACAGGTAGCAACGGCTGTAAAGAGCTCTTTCAAAAGTAAACAAGTTTTTCCTTTTTCTTTTACATTTTTAATTCTCCCTTGACCCATTTTTAATCCATATCTGACTTTTTACAAGAGCACATATAGATGATGATGACATATCATCTGAAACTGATAAACAGTGTCTAATTATTTGAGATCACCTGAGCATATGACAACAGCATCAATGGTGATACCCACTCATTATAGTACGAGCTGAATACAAGGGAGCATATCTCCCATTCTAAACATATAATATACCAATTTTTCAGATCTAGAGATATCAACCCATTTTATATCCATCAGCAATCCAAAGCATTTGCTAAAATGACAAAGACAGGTAAAAAAAATGCTCCAAATGTAGGTAACCTAAGTTCAGAAGAGAGCCAAACAATCTACTGACATCACAATTTTATTTATCCTTTCTAATTTATTTGACAGATTTGTAGTTTTAATCATGGTGCCACAATAGAAAAGATTGAAGAGCAAAATGTCCCCTATTCCTACAAAGGGAACCAATGGGTGGGCTATGAAGATGAAACAAGCGTTCAAATAAAGGCAAGTATTGTAGGATGATTATTTATTACTTATTAGTTAAGTACCAATGGTGGTGATACAAATGGTATGCAACAAGATTGAAAAGGTTTGAACTTCATTTGTTCAAAAGAAGGCAAAAAATGTAGAAAAATCTCACTGCTATGCAATTTTAAACACCCTTTTCTGGATTGGGAGACCCTGTACTCATTCACTCATGCCCTGGTCATCTACTGTAATGTGTTCTACATGGAGCTACCCTCAAAGAATATTTTGAAGCTACAACTGGCATAGAATGCAAAAGTATGGACCGTTCTAGGGGCCCCTAGAGTGGCCCATATAATACCACTATGCATGAATTGCACTGGTTGCCAGTTTGCTTCTGAGTCCAATTCAAGATGTTGGTTATCACCTTTAAAGCCCTTCTTGACATGGGTCCATTCTGAGGAACTGTCTCACTCCAATGGAATTGACCTGTTCCACTTGCAGAAGCAGCATGCTGTGGATCCTATCAACCAAGTAATTGTGACTGGCAGGATCCAGGAAAGACTTTGTGCTATGGCTTCCACCTTTTGGAACATTGTGCCCCTTGAAGTGAGATCTGTTCTCAATATCTTGGCTTTCTGAAAGGGCCTGAAAACCTGGCTTTGTCAGGTACAAAGAATCAGGATCATTCATAAGGTTGCAGCATAAAATATTTATTCAACTCTATACACAAGAATCTTAAATCCTAAAGATGAAACTCAAATACTTTGGTCACCTAATGAGAAGGAAGGACTCACTGGAGAAGTGCCTAATGCTGGGAAGGATTGAGGGCAAAAGAAGACAGGGATGACAGAGAACGAGGTGACTGGATGGAGTCACTGAAGCAGAAGGCATGAGCTTAAATGGACTCCAGAGGATGGTAGAGGACAGGAAAGCCTGGAGGAACATTGTCCATGGAGTCACGATGGGTCAGACACAACTTTACAACTAACAACAAATATACCAGAATCTAGTCAACTAATGACCAGCACTAAGATGGCACTAGACCAGAGGTGTCAAATTCACGTCGTCACGGTGGTATCATGTGATGTATCCCCTTTGCTAAACTGGGCGTGGGTGTGGCCACCGCATGACGCATTCAGCCCCTGGACCGGGAGTTTGACAGCTCTGCACTAGATAAAGGACAACAGAATTCAACGGGGGCTGGACTTAGATTTCTTGTGGCAATGCAAGGACTCTAAACTGATGACGCATTTCATTCCACCCGATAGTTCTGCCTGCTCTTCTCCTGCAAGCTCTGCCTGCTAGCTTGGGACCCTAATGGAGGCATCCCATTCTGCAGATAGATAATAGATTAGGAGCCCATCTCTATCCCATTTCTTTTTATCTGGATTTTTGTTAACTTTTCATGTCTTAATTATTAATGCTTAATAGTTTAATGTTCTATTTTACATCATGTTTTTAATTGTTTTATATTTGCTTTTATGATATTATAAGCTGGTCAGAGTCACTTGACAATGAGATAGATAGCATATAAATTTAATAAATAAATTTAAAAATACATAAAATACATAAAAAATAAATACATAAACTAAAAAATATTTTATTCAGAGGATAAATTTTCAGATAGATAGACAAGCAGACAAACAAATATCTATTCAAAGTAATCATTGGAAATTCCCAGATCCCATAGAGGGCATATTACCAGTAACTAGCAGCATCAGAATTACATTTCTGGCTGTCAATTTAAAAAAGAAGATGTTTATTAATTTACTAAGCAAGCCAATCAATTAAGATGTATTAAGAAATCCAATCATCTTCTATTCCATCAAAGAACAATATTCAAAATGTAAGATAGTCCACTTTTCAAAGAGGTGGTAAGAGGTGATTAGACAATTTATCTTGAATTACTAAAACATGTATAAATCTAGCTTATATTCTGTCCACTTACCCGGATGCAAACCTCCAAAAAACTAAAAAAACTAATGTATACAAATCCTAGCAAAATCATTTTCTGTACAACAGAAGTTATACAGAAGTTACAGTTATTTTCATGGTATTATTATACTGCTATGACATGATGAACCATCCACAGTGTAACTTAGACTGTAAATGCTTGAAAATGCACAGCATCCTAGGTTGACTTCTACTTATTTATTTCAGAAACCTGTCTTCATTGGAGAATCACAGAGTAATTTATAAATACAAAATTTCAAAGTATTAAAATAAATATTACTCTGAAGTGCTATAGCTTTGAAGGGGGAAAGATATTTGTGAGTACATATGGGTACACACCTAACACTTATCTGCAATTTCTTAACATATTCTTAATCAAGGAATCTTAAGAAAAGTCTAGATGTTTTAAGGTATTGCAGACTGGTGTTATGTATATTCCCTTGAACAATCCTAAACACCTTTTTACCTTCCAGGCTAAAGCACTGCAAAATCCTATTTAAAACATTCTTTTCTTACTCGAAATATCTGAAAATGATACCCTTAGGACCCTAATAGTGTTATCTGTTATTAGATGTTATTTCTTGATCTTCTAATGGCTTACATAGAAACAAATTCAAATTTTGGAAACAATAAGCCCTTTTGCAGATTTGAGGCAAAGTGAAGATTGACTAATTTTATTGTGTGGTTTGTGAGATAAAAAGTTCATGTAAACTCATATTTGTTACAGAGTGGATATTGTGTTTGGGATTTTATTTCATTTCTTTCTCTCTCTCTCCTTTAGGTTCAGTATGCGAAGAACAACAATTTGGGAGGTATTATGGTTTGGTCACTTGATCAAGATGATTTTTCAGGTGCCTTCTGCAAGAAGGGCAATTATCCACTACTTGCTGCTATTAAAAATGAACTAAATAAATAAGAACATGTATTTGCCAAAAAAGCCCCAATTTTAGATAGCAATAGAATCTTACAGGTTAAGTCAATTTTGCCTGTCTTTTAGGGATTAAAAACACATGCTTACTTCTAAATACTATACATGCTTAATATAGCATTATAAATAACTAATTAGTTCTGTATTATTTCATGATTAATATTATTCATTTCCTCTTAAGTATTGTGTATTTCCATTATTTTGACCTATTTCTGCAGGCAGTATGTAGTCTTTTGACATTATGCCTAGGCCTTTCTTTATATAAATAAATAGTTCATATTGATCATACTGTATTAAAAATGTTCATAAAGTTCATTAAATGTGCTGTCTCAAAAAAAAGTCTTAATACTTTCAATAAAAGATTTGCCTCCCTTTAGTTTGGTATTCTATATATCAAAACCTATGTTTGTTCTTTTACTGAATGGAAGATGGTGAGGTAGAGTGCTTTTTCTTCAAAACATACCTTTTCCCAAACTAATTTTGTTTACAGTTGTAAACAATCACCCTCAACAATTCAGCTGCCCCTTCTTTGGAACATCAACAAATTAATTCAATTTGATTTAAGGACAAGCATTATATCACTTTTATAGAATGGATATAAAATAGATGCTGCAACAAATGCTATTTTATCACACTGGAGATTTTTTTTAAAAGTAACTCTTGTACTTAACTGTTTTAGTATCATTGAAAGGAAATGTCTTCCTTTGAGCACATTTTTGGCTTCAACATATTAGAGAATATCAGTAAGAGAAAAATGTATGTTACTGGGATAGTAATATATTGAAGTTAAAGAGAAGAATTGGATACCATTTGAGCACATGGACAAATTGTTTTCTAGTTAGTTGCTTTGAACTGAATCAACATAATTCAATTCTGATTTACGTGTTCTCATGAAACCCATATTTATAGTCCTATATAAGCTCTGTCTGCTAAAATTAATTTGGTATGAAAATACATATATAAAGCACAAATATCAGGAAGACCAGAAACAAATGTGCTAACCCATTTTCCCGCCAGCTTTTTAAAAACAACAAATGCAAACTGATGAGGATCTGAAAGTGGGATAAAATTATCCATGCAAAATTCCAAGGTGTGGAAAGATTTTTAAGCACATCCAGCAGAACAAGAAAAATCATCCTCTATCTTCCATTGAAGAAGGAAGTTTGGGTTGCACCTTTGGGAATGTAGATGCTGGGGCCCAAAATGGCATATGTAGCACCAAGCTCCCTCCTTTATTATTTACTGTATATAGAACATATATCTCTGTATATAGAACATATATCTCTACATATGAATTCTCTACATATGAATATCTCTACGTATGAATTCTAAACCAATGAAATATTTTGCACATAAAAGAATATGGCATTTATTATGGCCATAGCTTCCATGAGACAAAACACAGATCCAGAAACAACAACTAGGTTTGGAATTGACTTGTCTCAAACCTTGAAGACATTCCTGAAAAGCAATGCCATGTTACTAAGAGATAGGAATCTCTCAACAGTGACCCCTTGCTCATATCACTTCTCCACTGGACTATTGCAAGACACTTTACATGGAGCTTTGAAGATCATTCAAAAGCTGCAACTGAGATAAATTGCATCAGCTCAACTACTGGCAGGGTTAGGGTTAGGGTTAGGGTTTACTGCTAGTACTGCTAGTACTGTATCACATTGTGCCTATGTTTTTGACCTTACATTTGTCAATAATAGGTTTCTGAATACAATAGTAAGTGCTCATTTTGATCTATAAAGTTCTATATGGACCCCACGAAGGCACTTACAGAACACTTTTTATCTGAATCAGCTAATTTACCAAATTCTTCCTGCAAAAACTGAGTCATACTTTACTTTTGGGAAGTAAGGAGGAGGATGGCTGGGTGCGGGATTTATTTCTCAACTTCTGCTCCAGGCCCACTCCTGCTAACTAGGAAGTTCCTTCCAAAATTATTTTGGCTTCAAGTGCAGGGAAAGTTGGACAGCTGGTTTCTGCACTGACATTTGTCTGCATAATGAATGGCCAACACTTTTAAAAGTGCTTAGCAGGCTGCTGATAAATGTTAGTTTAGTGAATTTTTGAAAGTGAGCCAGGCCTCTATTCAAAAAGCAATCTAGAACAGTGTTTCTCAACCTTGGCAACCTAAGCTGTGTGGACTTCAACTCCCAGAATTCCTCAGCCAGCATGCTTTAACTCAGTGGGAGGCAAACTTGGCTCTTTCACACCCTCTGGACTTCAACTCCCAGAATTCCTCAGCCAGCATGCTTTAACTGATTTAAACTGGAAAAAAGGAACCAGGTTCTGCCAGTTGCCTGTTGCTGATTCTGTTACCACTGGACATTACAGGTTTGTAATTGTTTCTGCCAATAAAAGCTTTCATATGGTCATGCTTTTATTTTTTTCATTATCTGGGAGAGGCACCATTTTGTCTGTGCTTGTGACATGCTAGTTAGTTAATATAAGAGGCAGCTAAACAAGCCATTTCAAGTACTGATAATAAGCCTTTTAGCACATTAATAGAGCATGGCTGAACTGTTTGATTAACCTAGATTTACATGTTACCCCTTCATGTGGAATTCTAACTCAAACCAAGCTTATCTGTCGCAATTTTCCTATATTTAGAAGGGGAGAAAGGTCTTCCTCAATCAATTTACCTATTGGTGTTCTTATTCTATTAGGGAAGGCATGGTGAGATTGTGAGTAATTCCACTCTCCAGTTTCTTCTAGTTTTACACATTCTCAGGCACATTTCTCCCTCCAGGGATTAACTGCTATGATGGTAAGGAAGCCAAATATTAAATGCCTTTTATATCTCATTCCTATTCTCCCAGTCAAAATGATTAGGCTTATCCTTACGTAATCTATATGATGTCAACCTTGAAGATGATGTTCTATAACCACTGATGACTTGAGAAAAAGGTTGTCAGGGAGACACTATTTTGATCTATTCCCATTAAATTTTCTACCATTTAGTTTCTAGATCACCAAAAACAGAATTTGTATCATGCTAGAACATCGATCAGGTAAGCTCGTAACTATTTCTACTATGAAATCTTTTATTATTTAAGCTAGAATTACTTTCTTTGAACATCCAGGTAATTCCCTTGAATATTTCTCATAAAAGATATATGACATATTGAATAATGAGATTTGTTTAAAATTCTTTTATTTATCCCAGTGGTTTCATTTCTCTTAGTATCTCAAACCTCACAATTAGATCCAATACATTGTTTTTTCCACTGCTATAGATAACACAAAGATGACGTACAGGTAGTCCTCAACTTATGACCATAACTGAGCCCCAAATTTATGTTGCTAAGTGAGACAGTTAAGTGAGTTTTGCTCCATTTTATGACCTTTGTCACAGTTGTTAAGTGAATCTGGCTTCCCCACTCCAATCAGTGGGGACCTTGTCAGAAGGTCCCAAAAGATGTTCACACGACCTTGGGACACTGCAACTGTCATAAATATGAGTCAATGGCCAAGCATCTGGATTTTGATCACATGACCATGGGGGATGCTGCAACAATTTTGAGTGTGGAAAAAAGGTCATAAGTCATTTTTTTCAGTGTCGTTGTAACTTTGAATGGTCACTAAACAAATTGTCTTAAGTGGAGGACAACCTGTAGTTGGACAACAGTGGATTTGTAAAACACATGTACAGGAAAAAATAAGGAACAACAAAGTAACTGACCAAAATCAATTTTGGGGGAAAAAATCCAGTTCAACTGTAGTTAGGCTTTCTTTTTTAGGGAAGGAAATATTTAGGAAATAAATATTCAACATCTGCCAGATAAACATTACTTGAGGAGCTTACATAGTTAGATATAACACTTGCATAGTCATATACTAACAAAGATAAAAACATACAACAGGCCTGAGGAAAGCAGATTACTTAGGTTATTTTTAATCAGGCTTTAGGCCCATGTACAATGCTGGCACTGTTTGTGCTTATGGGTGACCTTTGGCAGGGTTGGAATACATATGGTGCAGCTCAATCTCTCTTCAGCTTTCAGTATCATTGACCATAGTATCATTGTAAATCAACTCCAGAGACTGGGAATGGGAAAACTATTGCAATATCCTCCCCTTTCCCCTAGGGTTAGTTTTGGGGGGAAGGATCAAGCTTGAGGTTCTTCTTCTGCAGAGTCCCACAGGACTTAAGACCCTCCCAATTTTATTTAACATCTACAAGAGCCACTGAATGAAGTCATCCGTCAGTATTGGATAGCATCCACCTTTATGTTTCACACCTGTTTGCATAGGTGAGCTTGTCCCAGTGCCAGGAGATGTAAAGGAACTGGATGGGGAGGAATAGGCTTACGCAAATCCAAGTGGCTTTGGATTGAAAGACCTATTTTCAAGGACAATTGTTAGTTTTCAAGGATGATCCATGCCTCCAGTTGGAACTCATGTGTAATTTTGAAAATCTTCCTGGACTCAATTCTATGACCTGATGGCAGCCATGGCCAGGAGGACTTTTGCACTAATCCATAGTGGGTACTAAATATCTTTCATGAAAGGAGGGGAGCTTCTCACAAGCACTCATAACTTAATCATTTCTTATTTGAATACTAATATAATTTATCCAGGGCTAACCTTGAAAACTATTCAGAAGCTATAGCTAACATGAATAGTTATGATCATTTCTCATTTTGACTACACAAAACCTATACTTTGTGCCCTGGCTATCAGTGATGGCAGTTCAAGTTGCCAATTGTCACCTGTACAAAAATTCATGACATAACTGCTTTCTCCCATTGTTTCTGTCCAGTGACATCTTATGGGACCTAGGAATCAGGCCTTTGTTGTGGTTGTACCTGTGCCATGGAAGATCTTCTCCCTTAAGTCCACATGGTACTGACCATGCTCTTTTCTCAAATCTTTTAAATTCCTGCCTCTTGCAATGAGCTCTGGGTTGTATTGGGTTATAATCAATATTGGATATATGTCTTATGACCGGGACTGGATTGTTTTGTTTTTTGGATCTGCCATCCAATATTGTTCATTTTTATTATCATTCTATTGTTTTTAACCCAAAATGTAAACTACCTAGAGGTGCCTTTGTGATTGAGACAGACTACAGCTTGATTGAATTAATTATCATGTTACCCTTTTATTTAAGTAGTGTATAATCGAATAGTTTAGGATAAGCACATGCTACAGAAGACAGTGCTTTATGGATAAACAGGTCTCTGATTGGGAATTCCAATCTACCAAACAACTTGGTTCAGGAACAAGAAACGCTATTTGCTCACCTTCTCTCAGCTATAGATTTCTGAACCAGCTGAATAGCCATTTTCAACACTCACTGTCCATTGTATAAAAATAGACTATTTTAGGGTCTTCAAAATAATGATGCCAAAATAATTCCGTTGGCTCAGCCAGCCTTTTATTTTCAGAAGCTAGAGCCATTCTTTTTCCTCACCCAAGAAAGATGGAGAATATTCCTCCATCCCCCTCAAAAGTGCGGAGTTAAGAGTTAGTTGCCATAGGGCAGGGGTCTGCAACCTTAAACACTCAGAGCCATTTGGACCCCCCACAGAAAAGAAAACTCCGGGAGCCACAAACCCTTCCTGTGCCTATTTCTTGAGCTGCCACAAAACTAGCATATGTAGTTGAATTAAACGTTCTGTTTTCTTCTGAAACTTTTCTTTTCTTGGATTTATCCATGGTTGGCCTGGGGGTGGGGAGGGGAAAGCACATTGGCGATTGTGACGCCTATTTTGAGTGACAGGGAGCCGCAGTAGAGGGATGAAAGAGCCACATGCGGCTCCAGAGCCCCAGGTTGCTGACCCCTGCCATAGGGCAAGAGAAGCGTAAACAGGTAGCACTTCGTCGTAGTCCGCTTCTTTGCATTACTAACAGAGCTGAGCCCCACCGCCGAAGGCACGGGGCAAAATTGAATCTGCCGCGAAAATGATAGGGGCGAGGCTTTATTCCACCCGCCTACCACGTTGCTACTGTCAGGCAAAAGTATGGTTAGCCGTAACCACGCTGCAAAAATCCGGACTATTAGCTGGCAATAAAGAACCACGACAACCGCGCTGCTGCCGTCTAGGAGTCGCCTAGGTGTCGTAGCCTGGTTGAGCTCTTGCCCCGGGCGCCAGACGATACGCCGCGAGCCTCCCCAGCATTTCTCTCTGCCCGCCTTTGCAGATACGGTTCAAACCCTTGCGTCCCCAAGCACGACAAGCGGCATATTGCCTCAGTATTCCAATCTGGGGCCCAGCCCTCTTCTGTTTCCATGGCAAGAGACGGACTCCAAACAGGTTGGAACCCTGGCGCTGATCGCCAGCCAGCGCCGCCTCGCGTGGGAGCTCACAGGTGAGTCGGGCGGAGATTGGCTAGAAGGAGAGCGCCACAAGCGTTTTTGCCCCCGCATCGTGGAGCGCCGTGGATCGGCTGGAGAGGGACGCGGGTCGCCCTCGAAGGCGTTCTTCCTCGGAGATGTGCTAACGTGGAACCAAGGGAAATCCGGTGGGTTTTTTGCGATCCGTTGTTTTCTGGGATTGCCATGCCTCAGCTGTGGAGCCCGACATTGGGCCGTTCAAACTTGCGGGTGCGAACACGCTTGGATTTCCAAAATTACCTGGATTCGGAGTGGGAACTGAGCAGTAAGTAAGCGCCAATTTAAAGTCAGAGCTCTAATCGCAGGGCAGTCGCTTCGGTCAAGCGATTTGGGGTTTTAGGGAGGGAGCACTTAATTTCATTTAATTTACTGTGTTTTTATTGCTGATTTACAAAGCAGAGAAAGACATTTCTTAAATTATTTGTCTCGGTTTCCAGAATAAATTTACATAAACCCATGATTCTATATAGACTTCTCTTAAAATAACACTATCTAAAGGGACTGTCGCAGTACTAAAGGAATATAGTTCCTCTATTCAATTATTTACATACTAGCAAAATTAGATGGATGCGTTAACCCCTGCCTGCCAAATATGTATTAGCGGTGGAGTTTCAAATTCTAGTGTCACATTATGGGACCTTTAACAATAGGTTTTCTTTCTTGGGAAATAGCATTGTTTATTTCAGAACAGATAATAGCAAAAAAAAATCTAGTTTAAGTTTTACAGGACAAAACTAATACATTAGGAGTTAATCCTGAAACAAGTGAATGAATTAGAACAGTACTCTAAACTTCCATGAAGCGTCCCTCTCTCTCATCAATAAATTACCATTGGAGAAAATTATCTTGTTAGTTAGAAGGCTTAAGTCACTGCAGAGAAACATTATAGTAAGTTGGCCTTGGAATGTATGTTGGAAGTTATCTAGTTCAAACCCCATTTACTGTAGCATTCCAAATTCCAACTGCAGCATTCCTGAGCAACAATTGCCCAGCCTCTGCTATGTATTTTTCAAAAAGGAGAGTTTGCTATCTCCCAGTTGTTGAAGAGCTTCTCATTGTTAAATTTCTGAGAGCAGAAATGTAAACAGGCAGTTGCCACCAAAAAGTGAGAGTGGTAAACAAAAAGCCAGTTTACACATTTGTACAAATAGTTCTTGACTGATAACTGAATCATAACTGATCCTGGCAGTTGGTGTTAAGTTGTGATGGTTGTAAAGTGAGTCACATGACCAACCCAGTTTTACAACCTTTTTTGTGGTGGTCATTAAGCAAACAACATGGTCATTAAGTGAAACCATTGTTTGCTATGGGCAATTTTTGCCAGAAACTGGATGTGAATGCCGGGTTTTGATAAAAATCACAGTCACATGAAATGCAAGACACTGTAAATGGTTGTAAATGCAGGGCAGTTGCTTTTTGGAATAGTTATATACCGCCACTGTATCAGCACTGTGTAGATCAGATCAATACTCTGTAGAACATTCTCTCAGATATGAAATTGTCAACCAGCTAAATTTCATGTTGCTGCAATAAGATTGAGACAACAAATGATGCAAGTCTGAATACTGTTAAGGATAGTCCTCACTTACTGACTACAGTTCAGACCTGCAGCTCTATCACTAAATGACATCATCATTAAATGAAATGTCACATGACTGGGTTGCACTTATGACATCAGTTCTGGCTATATTCATTAAGAAAATCACTGTGGGTTGTAAAAACAAAACAGCACATGACCATGGCCTGTGACTTCCTGCCAACTTCTCCATTCATTTTGTTTGCTAGAAGCCTGCTATAAAGGTCGCAAATGGCAATCACATGACCATGGGACATTGTGACCATTGTAAATGTTTTGTTGCAAAGTGCCCAAATCATGATCACATGACCGTGAAGATCATGTCATCACTATGGGGATGTTGCAATGGCTGCAAGTCATTAATCTATTTTTACAGTGCTATTGTAACTCTGAATAGTCGCCAAGAGAAGTAGTCAATAAATAAGGACTATATTTTTCCTTTCTAATTAAGTTTTTAAAGTAAATACCTGAAATGAACTGGCTGGCTGTATTCTGTGTTTCACTGAAAAGTTAGTCCAGTAGATAAGAGGTGTCACTCTGCTATTTTTTAAACTTAATTTTGTACCGCATTATAAAATATTGATGCAAACATTTGACTGACATAAACTCCTATTGGGGTTTTCAGATGTTCAGATCGGAAATTCATTTGGGTCCTGTCAGGAAAAGAAAATTTTCCCCTTTCATCATGCACCAGACCGATTAGGTAATGCGTTCGCACCAATTAAAGGTGATCCTGATCGTGGACCAGGAGCTTATAATCATGCAGAGGTAAGTAGTGCTCCTTTTCATTTTTCTTTATTTTCTTTCCAAAGAGATCTTTAATTTGAAGTAAAGGATATTTACTATTCAGATTATATTGATTACTTTTGCTTCCAAAATCTGAATGTATTATAAATAAAAGCAATGTTTCTGGTCTTAGAAAATAGATAGAGAATATTTGCAAAGATTTGAGAGACCACAGTTGAACCCCATTCATCTATTATTTTCACAAGATGACTCTGGCTTGATACTGTCTTTCATTTCTACCTCCCTCACATGATTGCTTCCAGCAAAAATCCATGAGTACAAGTTCTGTTATTTAAACTAATGAACCCTAACATTCTGTATAGTGAATGTGCAAGCTACAAACCTCCACCTAATGTTCACTGAGAGACATCCAAATATGGTCACTGTCTGTGTTTCAGTCCATATCAAGAGGGGGAAAAAATGGGCAATTGCTTTGAGAAAATTCTGTTTAAGAAACAGTTAAACTTAGGTAGGGTACTACATTATTTTATTTTATTTTATTTTATTTTATTTTATTTTATTTTATTTTATTTTATTTCTCACCACCCAGCTCCAACATTGACTTTTTAGTTGTCTGTATTTTATAATTAAGTCTTATTCCGTTTTTCTGTTTCTTTATACTACTCATGCCTGAGAATACCCAAGATTTACTTTTTATTAACTTCTTCTCAGTAGAAATCTTAGTTTTGCAGGCTCTATTATGCTGCTAAACATTGTTTTTTTCCCTGTTATTATAGTGTAGAATAACTTTAGCATTTGTTTTGATATGTAGAGGAACAATCTGATATATAACTTGGCTCAGAGACCACAGAGTACCAAAGGTTACAGCATGGGAGCAAGAACAACACCACGTTTTGTAATAATAAACAAGGTAAAAACATTTTCCGTATATATACTCTATAGTAGGAGTTCTCTTATGCAGGATGAAACCCTTCAGCAGACACCTCTTGCAGCCAATGTGCCTTGCATACACAGTATAGAAATTCACTTTCTATACTGTGGGTCCCATTTAAGGAAGGGCTTCTTTGTACTCTAAAATTTAAATTTCAACTTAAATAGAATGCCAAAATATTTCCACCACAGCCAGCATTACAAACCAGAGTGGCTCAGAGACAAGTTTAACCTTTCACAATTCATGTTTCATGCTTCTCTAGAAGAAAACAGTAAAGGTAGAAATGTTTATATTACTTATATTCTTTATGTGTTGTCACATTTTCTACTGTGAAACTGACTTACGTTTGATTTGCTGATATACTTGGATTGTGGAATCGGCTACGGAACAGAGATGCTCACAGCAAATTAATACTTATATCCCTGTTTATCCATAAGTAAGTTTAAAAGAAACTCTGTAATATTGTGCTGTAGTGACATAAAATAATTAAAATAAATTCATCATGATAGAACACAGTACTGGTAGCACAGACAATAATTTAAAAACCCAGTGTTTGGGGGCACCTTTACTAAACATATGAAATTGAAAAAAGGAAAGGTTTCTTTTGCTCAGGGTTTAAACAGTTAATGTCTGAGCAAATAGACAGGAAAAACATTTTTAAAAAAACAAAGAACCATCGAAATTCACTTCAGAAAAGCCCTAGAAAGAGTAGAAGCTTTATTTATTTGTGTGACATTGCCTCACCCATCTTGCAACATTCCTACCCTATGTTGGACAATTTTATATACCCAAAACACTTCATCACACATTAAATTATTCTAATAAGACTCATCAAACTAGAAAGGAATCTCTAATATGGCTGTGCAGTATTTTGAACTTAAATAGAAGCATTTAAATTCAAAATACTGCAGCTACTAAATAGTAAAGCAACTATATCTTTTTACAGGATTGCACAGTTGCAATCCTGGTGTGTTGGAGTCATCCTTAATGCACAAAAGTTTACAGAAATATTAAATTGAATTTTAATTAACATGCCAGATTTATTTACAATGTATTAATTCTATTAATTCACCAATTACTCTATTTTTATGGGGTTTGACAGAGTTAAAAATCAAGATTATTCACTCAGTTTAAACTAAAAGCTAATTGGAGTGTTTATGGACTTCAAACAACATTCTTTATAATTTCATTTTATGCTTTCTTTCTTTTTTAGCATTTGACCCCTGCACCTACAACATATCAGTCAATATGGATCAAAGAACACAAGCATAAGATTGCTCATTTCCCATTTCTCAGCAATGTACCACGGTTTTTAGAGCAGGTTCAAGATAGAGAACTCTTTCCTGGGTACTGTTTTTCATTTCTTAAATTAAAAACTGGTTATTAGAAATGGAACCTGAAAAATAAAGTTAAGTTCAGTGCTAAGGAGGATAGGCGGGAAAACCGTATATTTGAGCATTCTTGTTTTTCATTTAATTTTGGAAAGGATTTAACTATGCATAAGCTGAAAATTGTACTGTTTAGTTAGTCATGGATATATCGGAGGAACAAAGCGACCTTTAGCTATCATTAATATGTCTGACTGTCTGAATATATTCCACTATAGAGCTCCCATAGTGTCAGTGGGACTCCTCTACTTACAGATTTTGTTGGATTTATGTGGTGGCATAATTGCCTTCTTATGCTGTTTGGGGGGCTCTTCAGCAAGTATTTTAACAAACACTAGTAAAATTTTCTGTATTGAAATGAAAACCTGATATATCTTAACCTTGACGGTATGTAAAAATTATCCCAATACAGCAGTGAAATTACTGTTGTACGAGCCAGGTAGGATTTTTTTTCCATTTGAAAACAGTGCAGGTGGGGAGGGAAGACAACAGAACCCAAATATAAATACTTGTTTTGCTAATCTGAGGCATACTTTTTGCATTAAGTTGAAATGTCACATGATTGTAAATTATTGACAGAGACTAATTTTCTAGTAATTGACTGCATGTAAGATTGCATTCTCAGGGCCTTTCTGTCTAAAGAGCTTAATAAAATTTTCATCATAAAGTTTTTAAAAAATTAAACCGTATTTTTGATTTATGCAACTTATAAAAATTATTTTGGAGCCCTGATGATGCAAAAGTTAGAATGCAAATGTAAGCAAATTCTGCCTCCAGCCTGGAGTTTGATCCTGACAGGCACTCAAGATTCACTCAGCATTCCATCCTTCCAAGGTTGGTTCATTGGTAAAATGGGACCCAGTTTATTGGGGGCAATATGCTGACATTATAAACTGCCCAGAGTGCTCTAAAGCACTATAGGGTGGTATATGAGTCTAAATGCTATTACTATTATATTGCTATTTTGAATGGAAAGTTATAACTTTTTATAACTGTTTAACCAATCCAGTACTATTTAATACTATTTAAAAAGCACAATATACAATGATACGTTTATTTTAAGTTATATAGTATATAGCAGTGATGGTGAACCTTTTAGACACTGAGTGCCCAAACTGCACATGTGCACATGCCCAAACTGAAAGGTGGACATGCGCTTGCATGGACATGCATGCATGCGCAGCAGAGACCCAAAGGCCAGCTGGCCGGCAGGAGATGGGGCATCCCAACACTGGCAGAGCGGCAAGATTTTTTTATATATACCTGTGATGGTTCGCCATCACAGGTATATAGCATAAAAACTGCAGTATAGGTAGTCCTCAACTTATGACCACAATTGAGCCCAAAATGTATGTTAAGTGAGAAATTTGTTAAGTGGGTTTTGCCCCATTTTACAACTTTTCTTGCCACATTTGTTTGGTGAATCATTGCAGTTGTTAAGTTAGTAACATGGTTGTTAAGTGAATCCGGCTTCCCCATTGACTTTGCTTGTCAGATAATCACAAAAGGGGATCACATGACCCCGGGACACTGCAATTGTCATAAATATGAATCAGTTGCCAAGCATCCAAATTTAAATCACATGACCATGGTGATGCTACAATGGTCATAAATGTGAAAAATGCTCATGTCACTTTTTTCAGTGCTGTTGTAACTTCGAACGGTCACTAAACAAACTGTTTTAAGTTGAGGACTACCTGTATATAACAGAAAATAATACATGTTTTGAAGAATTTGTCTGTTCTCTCTCCTATCTCCTCAGACCTGGAACTTACAACCCATACAAATTGCCACACAGACATGTCAGCTGGCCAGGGAAGTTTGGTTCCCCAGACTGGTCTTTGGTTCCAATGCCACAAAGAAGAACTTTCAGAGCTGAGGTGTGAAATTGGGGGTTAAGAACGTTAACAATTTGGAATGACAGAAATGCTTCATTTCTTGAAATAGATTAATATATCTTCTAGTCCTTGAGCAACAGCTTAAAAGAAACCATGTGGTAGCCCAGTGATAGCGAACCTTTTCGGCACCGAGTGCCCAAACCAGAACGTGTGTGTGCTTATGTACACACACAACGGAGCCCTGTAAACTCGAAGACCAGCTGGCCAGTGTGCATGCGCATGCCGGAGCCCCAAAAACCCAAAAGAAACAGCTGGTCTTCAGGTTTCCGGGGCTCCAGCACACGTGAAGGTCAGCTGGCTGGCGCACATACATGCACCGGAAACCAGAAGAGCAGCTGGCGCCGGTGCAAGTGCCCACAGAGAGGGTTCTGCGTGCCACCTCTGGCATGCGTGCCATAGGTTCGCCCTCACAGTGGTAGCCTATAGCTACTAGGCTGTTTGTTGTGGGAACAGATGGTCTGGATATTATACTGTAATTACTTATTCATTTCTTATTGTAACATTTAAAGACTATAATGGTTTGGCATCAAGTTATTTGAAGGTCTGTTGACATACGTTTTAGGTTAGTTATAGATGGCCTATTTTCTGCCGTACAAACCAACAGGTTGATGGATGCCAAACTGGGGCCTTCTAACCATGGTCCTATGTGTTTTGTGAACTTCCTCTCTCCCTCCAAAAGTGTTTGGCCTGTTCATTTCAGATGGGCCCTTAAAATGGTTCTGTCTACAGACCTTTTTTTTTTTGATTTTATTTATATGCCGCCCTTCTCCGGAGAGTCAGGGCGGCTTACAATGCGTTAAGCAATAGCCTTCATACTTCTG
>JANHZT010008432.1:127997-144036 GCA_032468215.1 Stegonotus admiraltiensis | reverse complement strand
ACAGAAGTATGAAGGCTATTGCTTAACGCATTGTAAGCTGCCCTGAGTCTCCGGAGAAGGGCGGCATATAAATCAAAAGCAAAAAAATATCTTGAGTTTCATCAGTATTCTACATATGTTTATATTGCTTAATCAAATTCTCACTATGAGTACTACAAAAGCTATAACAGATCTTTATGTTGCCATTTTTCTTACACAATTGTAGAAGGGAACTGGGTCATAGTCTACTAAACCTTGATGCAGTGGGCTGTTGTGTCCTGTCACTGGAGCCCAACTTCCATGGAAATCATAAGTCATCACATTGATAAAATCAAGATTCCTGAATGCAAATTAAAAATAGAAAAAATGAAGGAACAATAAAACAGCCAGTATAAAGGATCAAATAACAATAGCTAATTTGGAACATAAACACATATGTAATGGTAAGCTATAGCAGGATGTACTTAATACTCTTTAGAAAGCTGTCAGAAACCTTAACTGAAATACTCTATATCACTTTTTTCCCAATCTGGCCCTAAGAGATAGGATAGATAGAACATCTCATCATCCCACAGTCTGTTATCCGATCTTGCAGAGGTAATATTCCAGTGTTACCTTGGTATTCAACTGCTTTGAAACTCATCAAATTTGGTACTCGATGCATTTTGACATGAAAATGTTGTCCTGGTACTCAATGCACAAGCTAGAACTTGTCAGTAGTACTCAATGCACAAGCTAGAACTTGTCAGTGTCAGCTGTCCTGTGACTCACTAGATTATTCCTTATGAGAAAAATTTGTTTGGTACTCATCGTTTTTGGTACTCATCGTGCTTCCCAGAACCAATTAAGGACGAGTACCGAGGCACTACTGTAACTTCATAGTGAACCTCTTCTCTTAGATTGCATGACCTACTTCCCCAATGCAGGCACTTCATATGCAGCATCTATGGTTGTTTTGCTTGCAGATACAGCTGCTGAAAGCAGGAGCTGTGGGTTTCCAGTTTGTTCACTCTCTCCCCTAAACCCTGCTGATAGTTCCTGCAGAGGGAAACAGAAGCAGCAGCAGTAGTTACTATTGCTCACTTACAAGAGACCAGGAAATGTTTCAAAGGAAGCTTCTCCATATTAGAAATTTTTCATACACACCAATCATTAAGTCATAGGACTATGTAGCTCAGCGTGCGTATGTGTAGTAAGATACAAACATAAATATAATGTATATACATACTATATGTACTGAGCTACATAGTCCTATGACTTAATGATTGTATGTCTGTATGTATATATGTGTGTATACAGTATACACACACACATATACATAAAGTCTATTTAAATGAATCTTCTTTTTACATTGGGTAATTTAAAGAGCAATATATGAAGAATCTTTGTGGTAGAACTGATAACATACTCTCAGTGCAGGCAGAGGAAAATGTTTCAGCGACTACCACATTCCAACCCCTACATTCACATTTTGTTTCCTTTCCCTTACCTTGACAGCAACCATAAGAAAACTAACTGGTACAAGCTCCTCACCCTTAAACAAGTAATAGAAGATCTAAATAACCCTCCAACATACGGTACTCCTTTTTCACTTATCTTTGGAGGTATAGTGGAATCATAAAGGCATAGTGAAATCTCTTTTGCAACTTGAGAGGGAGGGTAGAGAAGGTTCTAAGGCAGCTTCCCAGGAGAGGAACAATGATGTGTATGCCAGATTGTAGCTTTAAGCTCCAATCCTATCGCACTTACCTAACTTACAAAACTTGGAAAATAAGCATCCCTGAATTCAGTCAAATTTATTTCTAAGTAGACACACACAGAATTGTACTGTTAGTCATGAAAGAGTGTAAGAATATTTGTAAATAATACAAAAACTTAGTTGGAACTTCAGTCCTACCTTTGCTCTTATTATGTATTTTGCTATTCTAAATAAATGGAGGCTAGCTATAAATACATAGGTACTTCATACATGCTCAGAAATACGCTGTCCTTTTATTGTATATTCTATCAATAAAATATGTATTTTAGGACTGGGTTCTAGAGCAACATTGTAATAAGAGCAAAATTCTGAATAGCAAACCTGAATTGGGCATTGATTTACAATTCTAATTTTAAAAGAATCTTTTACTGCAGTTTTACTGTTGTTGATTTAAGAAGGGCTTTCGTTGCAGAATATCAAACCACACAATTTAAACAGCCTACAAGATTATTTTATGGAAATTTCAATTAAAAGTTTATGCTTTCAGTGTCTCACCTGAATCAGAATGGTAAAGAGGTGTTTGTCCTCTGGAGGGCTACCTTTAGAACCTGGATATTCCCAGTCCAGATCCAGACCATCAAATCCATGCTTACGGAGAAAAGATATAACTGATGAGATGAATGTCTGGCGATTTTCTGAAGATGACACCATTGTTGTAAATCTGGAACATTATTTTTGGACAGCATAATTTTCAATGTTCATTGGTATGGACCTCTTTTTTATTTCCACAGAACATCATGAACCATAGTTAGAAATTGGCAAGATCCAGTACCTACTCACCCTTAATAAATAATAATAGAAAATGCTCCATTTGCTTCCAAGTTCAGACAAATATTTTCAGAGTTAGTAGGGAAAACTACATGCCCCAATTTACAGTTTAAGTTGGTAAACTAGCCTGTTTCCCCAAAAATAAGACAACCCCTGATAATAAGCCCAATCGGGCTTTTGAGTGTATGTGCTAAAATAAGACCCCCTTAAAATACCCCCCCAAAATAACCCCTTCCTGAAAATATTTAACCGCATGCACAGCCAGTCCCTGCTATTTCTTCTGGTTAGGGTTAGGGAGACAGATCTGGAAATCAGGTAAGATGGCAAGAGGAGCCCCTTCTTGCTCCAGAATAAGACCTCCCCAAAAATAAGGCCAAGCGATTATTTCGGGCGTTCAAAAAAATATAAGACAGGGTCTTATTTTCGGGGAAACACAGTATTCTATTTTATTTTTAAAAAGTGTTGTGTGAAAGCCTCAGCTGATCAGAGACTTGATGGTCAATGGAGATCAATATTCATAGGTCTACCCATTGATGACTGGTGTATAGAACTCTGAAATTCAGAATGGAATAGGAGTATAAAGGAAGGAAATTTAGAGAAGAGAAAGATGCATGGTCTAATCTCATGGATAATGCGGGGATAAGGTTAGGAATATGTTAAAATACAGATGGGGTTGTGCAGTTTGTGTTACATGTATAAGAAGAACGCTGTTACTGTTCCTTGTTACAAAACAAATGTCAGAAGAGCAAATACTATATATAGGGCGGGGGATTATTTGGTGATGCGGATGGTGTTTCACAGAATTCTGACAGAAATAGTAGAAGAGTGACAATGAACAAACTTTGGAAAGAGCAGTATGGTTTTCTGCTAGATAGGGATTGTCTGGTTCAGATCTTTGTTCCTTAGCAGTTCATTAAAAATGATGATGGGTATGCATGTATTATTTGTATGAATTTGAAGAACTGAGATTTATTCTCCAAGTCTGAAAGTCCTTCCTCATGGCTTCATTAAAGTATTATCCACCAGTCCTTCAGTCAACTGCAAGACTATACCTGCATAAAGATTTCTGCTCCTACTAGTGATCCCTATCCTGGAAAATGCTGGAAAACAGTGCTCCTCATATTTACTGTGTATACAGGCACATTAAAGACAGAGATTGGTGGATTTCCCAATTTTATTTCCTTCTCCTTCTGCAAAATACCATCAGTTAGTGAAAAATATCTACCATTCACTCTTCATTAAGGAGAATGAGGTGGAGAATTAAGTGGAATGAGGATAGACTTGGTAAAAAGGTCAATTTTGATAAATGGCTAGATTGCCAGGTTTCATGCAAATATTTTGATGACACTTCCAAAGACAGCCTAACAAACATTTGATATCATTTGGGCTCCTTTGCAACATAGAATCAGTGCCATTTTAGAACAGCATTGTGTTCAAAAACACAGTAAATAACATGAGGAGAGCTACGCCATGCAAGAACAAACAGACAAATAGGTCTTTCTCTCCTTTACCATGTACAACCAACGCTGCCACACAAATGAGCTGATCCACATCTCTGAGTTGATGATTAGACGGAGAAGATATGGCCAATGAATGCTAGGCTGATCCCACTCAGTAAAGACCACCCAACTGAGTCATTAACAGAATGGAAAGTAAAATGTAAAGCATATGAGATTATATCCTTGGTAAAAATCTGTGCTGAGACAGAGGAAAAACATAAAAGACTGGAATGATAAAGGCATGTAAGTCTGATTCAATCATGGACTGGGAAACAGACTAAGGTAGCAGGGGGAAAAAGTTATCACAGCATTTTTATACTGTAAGTATAAAAGTATAAAAAAGTATAAAAGTATACTGTAAGTAAGGAAAGATTCTTACTCAAGTTTCTCTATCATGCCTTAAATGTCACATTACAAATTACCAACAAAGCAATGTAACATGGAGATAGGGGTAATGTTGCAGGAAAGGAGGAGTTAACACATGGATCCACTGCTGTTTCCAAGCTAGCTTAAACTGGCCAAGGCAAGAAGTGAGAAGTGTGATTCTGTTAGAGTTTTCAGCTTGTTTTGTTTTGTTTGTTTCCACCAGTGAAAGCAATGGTGTAGAAAATTAGCTGTGAAGCCTTCAGGTTGAAGAGCAAAACCCAAACTTTATAGGAGAAATAGGGAAATTGAGGTACTTTCTTTAGACTGAGCAGTAAACATTGTTCGGTTGGCTTCCCCATAGAACTTTCTGTGTATGTAAATGTGGTTTCCATCACTTTTTTTGCCAGCAGAATTCGTTTTCCCAGCTGCAGAGATGGAATCTCTATCCCTTCCTATCTCCTTTAGACCAGATTAAAAATCACATTATTACAAATATATGACCTCTTTCAGTGGAAAGGTTTTAGGAGAAAAGTCTTACTTTTGGTTATTAAAGGTTCCTCCTCCAACAGCCAGCAGTGTGAGTAAATTGCTATTTCTGGAAAGCAAGAAAAATAATATAAACGTTCTATATATATTGACAATCAACAAAATAATCTATGTCTTGAAAAATTATCCCAAGATTCCCATCAACTATTTCCTTTTATATGTGTACCATAAGCTAATAGCCTTTGAGCCCTGGTGGCACAGTAATTAGAATGCAGTACTGCAGGCTACTTCTGCTGACTTCTGGCTGCCTGCAGTTTGGCAGTTTGATTCTCACCAGCTCAAGGTAGGTAAAATGAGGACCCAGATTGTGGAAGGTAATATGCTGAGTCTGTAAACCGCTTAGAGGGACTCTAAAGCACTGTAAAGCGGTATATAAGCCTGTGCTATTGCTATTGCTTGACAAAAACTTTATGCAAAGGTTTTATTGACACAGCAGAGGTTAAAGAAACCATACATGATAGACCAGGACATAAAAAGCTTTTACATTCTTGGCTTCTCTGGCAGTTCCAATAGAGATAGAGAACACCATTTTCCCTTTCTCTTTCTCATTGATATTTCCAATATAATTTGGATTTCTCAAACAAATCTTAAAAACTCAAGGCTGGTATTATTTTAGTTAGATTATGATTTAGTATGATTCTTTAAATTATTATTTTCTCCTGGATGAAAGAACTTCGGGTCTATCTATCTCACATTCAACAAGCGAAATCCTTTGGCTGGCTGGTTATGTTTGTAACAGGCTAAAGATATATATAAACACTTATGTTTCCTAATGGTAAAAGAGCAAAAGAGAGCAGAGAACCATTGGCTTTTAACTTAAGACATTCCGTTTTATGGGATATATACTAGGGATATATCTGCAAAAAAAAAAAAAAAGTTATTTGCATACATTGGTTTGATCCCTAGGAAATATATCCACTACAAGCAACATCCAATGTTCCGTCCTCCAGAAAACATAAAACATACAATTGGTCTATGTAAAGTTGGTTGTGAATCATCTTGCTCCAAAGTGGGATCCCTAATGGACCGGTGTATCAAAAGAGCCTGCCTAAGCTAGGAAGAACACAAAACTGTAGAGAAAGCTCTTATAATATCCTTAAAATAATTTGAAAAATAAAGAAAAATACCAATACTCTCAGAACTGAGAAGGGGAAAGGGATCTCATTCATATACATGACATAGCCTGCCCTACCTACTTTATATCTGTCCTAGGCATTGGGATTATGACCATTTGACAATATTAACAGTAACTAAGTGTCCAGAGTATATAACTTAAGTGATGAGCCATAAGGTCTGAATTAAGCACTTTTTTCTGTTTTATCTGGTTTGATACTGTCATCTTCACTGATAAAGGCAATATTATTGTTACACAAATATACTTTTGCGGAAAATTACTTGCCTGTTCTTTAGGGCATTGAGTTTTTTGTAAAGTGTGACATCATTCCATTCTCTAGTTCTAATTTGATTGTTGTCCATATCCGCAAAAGCAAAAATCAAGTGGGTGCACAGAAATGGATCTATGTTATCTGGGGTGAACCTGGCTGGTTCTTTCCTGTACTGAGCCCAGTTGGTGACATAACAAACAAGTTTATAGGTAGAACCTGAAAAGAGATGATATTACAGATGGCTAAACCTGCATGCAGTTTACCTTCACCATAACATTTGCCTTCTTCCCAGATGTAAAAACACAAATCCACTGTATTTAGAATAGTGGAAAATGGTAAACAACCCTGTTTCCCCCAGAATAAGACATCCCCTGATAATAAGCCCAATAAGGCCAAGCGCATATTTCGGGGTTCAAAAAAATATAAGACAGGGTCTTATTTTCAGGGAAACACAGTATAAAAAATGTAAAGTATGTACATATGCACACTTGACCTTTGAAAGCAGTACTGACTCGTTTATACAATAAAATTGAGTCAAATTAAAAGGTTTCTGAAATAATGAGTTTTTCTAAGTTAATTGGCTTGTTGTATGAAACAGTGACATTATAAGATAAGTGACTTTTTTCATAAATGAGACATTAGCAACTTCAGCTAAGAACCAGGAATATTTTGGGAAAAGTAGGAACATTACAGGGAAGGCAGAGATCACAAGCTTCAATATTGCTGTGCATTCTTTCTGGAATATTAGTGGATTTAATGCTTTACTTTTAATGTCTTGTTTTGGTTGCAATTACAGAGCTGGAAAAAGCCAAAATTTAACAAAATTTCTGGACCTTTTCATTATAACCCATTTTTAAATTATTCTTTGCACTGTCACTTGACATAGATCAAAGTATCGAGAAAAACTCTATATATGACTCAGTCATGCATATGAACTTCTTCCATCATCTATCTTCTCTGGCAACAATCATCAGTAAACAAAAGATTTAAGAGTATACGATAACAGAATAGCATTTTTTATTCCATCTACAATAACCAGTAGGAGAATATAGACACTAGTCAGCATTTATATACTATTTGTCAGCCTCATGCTGCTTGCTTGCTTTCGGCTGCCATTGTAACGGAAGTGGGGGAGGTAATGATGGTATTTGGGAGGGGGAGAAGTGAGCTGGTAGAGATGTCTCAAAAAAGGGAGGAAAATTCTTGCTGTCTTTTTAGCAGCTGAAGAGAAAACTGCCAAGGTAAACCGTTCCAGCATACCAGATAGATGGGGCCGCCTAAAGAAGTATCCCACATGACACCTTGAAGAGATGTGGATTGGACATTTGCCTTGGGACTGGGGGGGCGAATTTGGGGGATGCTTTCAATATGTAATTTTCATGCCTATTGCCTCAGACATTGCTTTTCTTTCGCTGCATTCAGTTCATACTCAGTAAAAATACCTTTCTCTACAAACCTGGAGTTGAGGTTTTCCTTTCTTGAGCTTTGAACGGAGGCAAGCCTGACACTATTTATCAGTAAGGATTGTTGCTCTAAATTATCTGTAAAGCAACTGATAAAACATTGTAGAATTATTCAGGTCTTAATTATATGAGGGAAAAATTACTCTGCTGAAAGAATTTGCCTTAAGGCAAATATGGGAGAAACTCCAATGGGATAAAACTCAGAAACTAAAACTTGACCTGTCTAGGGCTAATGAAATTGTCAAGGGAAGAACTAACCACTGAATTTAAAATTGTGTCATCAAGCTGATTTTGAGGAAAATCTGAATATATAACTACAGAGAAGTGGGAGAACATTATCAAGAGATTTCAGATGTCATCAGGAAGAAAGAAGAGAGTGAAAGAAAGAAATCAGTCAGAATCAGGAGGCCATTATTAAAACCATTGTAGTTTGGGAAAAAGCAGAGTTTCAACATAGTAAATTAGTCCAAATAGGAAACTGCCCTCTGTATTCCTCTTAATGCTGATTAGCGTCCGTACTTCCTCCTGTAAAGAAGTAAGTTTGCTCTATTAGAGATTTGCATGAATTCTATGTTCCTTTGGAATATAGCACAAAAGAATCATATCATTAGAATAATTATTTGGTCGAGGAGAATTGGAAAATATGTAGTTAAGGAGGCAAATTTGACGTGTTTTAAATAGGGATTCTAACTAATTTCAGTCTCTCTTGCTCTCACATAGAAACAGTAATTAAGAAGTATATGCAGGCTTAACTCTAGGTGTGCTTTGTTTCTAAAACATTTATTACTTTTACTGTATCTTTTTAAATTCTGCTTCTGATCATGCTAAGACAGGCTGCTTAAGATTTTTTGAACTGATCTCCTCAACTAACAAACAAAAATAAGAGTCCTACCAAACTGCAGATTCAGCAGAACAATGAAACCTGCAAAGCAAAAATACTCAACATCAGGAGTAGCTAAGAGGTAACAATAGACATGTATTATTTATTTCCCAAACAGATGATCAAATGAGTCCATAAAACATGACAAAATAAATATCTAAGACCAACTAAATTCAACAATAAATTACTCATTTTCTTTAAAACTATAGTTTTAATGTCCTGGATTGTAAAAAAAACAACAACATTCATTTCTTTAGCACTATTTTGCTTATTTATAATGAAACTGATCCCTACTTCCACTTGCCCAGGCACAAGAATGGGCCCTTCCACCAATTTGGGAGGGAACAGGAATGATTGGCTGCATCCTCAGCCCCTCCCTCCCGCAAGCTGTTGGGAAGGGGACCACCACTTGAGTTTTCTGGCTCTACATCAAAAGTAGTGTTTTTCCCTCTATTCTGGAAGGAGCAAGGCAGCCTACACTCTGTCTCCTGCCCTTCATTCCATCCTACACAGATGCCTTTGCTTCAGTTGGTTGGTATGTGCTCTGATGGGCCAGGCCTCCTTCCATGGATCTCTGCCTTCAAGGGCCATTTTGTCCAGGGTAGCTGGGGTGCCTGTTGTGAAAGGCTGGATCTTTGATATGGGCTTTTGGTTTCTTTTTTTAAATGCAGTCTCTGGTGGAACTGTGAAAACTTGGCCTCTTCCCCCTTTTCCTCTAACTATTTGAAACTTGACAGGGTTCTGCCACATTTCTCTCTCTCTCTCTCTCTCTCTCTCTCTCTCTCTCTCTCTCTCTCTCTCACACACACACACACACACACACACAGCCTTTAAAAAAAAGATTGATATTCTTATGCTGCTCTAAAGTAGCTGCAAGTGGTAGAAAGAACTATAAAATTGTTGTTTTGTCTTCAGAAGCCTTGCTCACTAAAGAAAAAGCAAATACCACTTGATTGTTCTGGCTTCCAAGGAAAAAGAAGCAGGGGAATTATCAATCAGGGATCATCATATTGACTATGGTCCAGACAGAACATCTGGCCATCGCTGTAGCCAAAGGAGAGGAAGAAGGTAAAATCCAGAAATGGGTTCCTTAAATTGAGTTCCTTTCTAGCCAGTTTACACATGGAGACAAGTAGGTCAAGGCTGCAACACAGAAAAATCAATCAATATGCATGTTTACTCACCAGCCCAAAGTTTTTGATGCCTCATTTGGACACCTGCACCTAACCAATCAGATGCATACAAATAAGACAAATAATTACAGAGATGCTTCTGCACTTTCTTAAAAGTTAAGTCCATAATCTTGAATATTAGTGCATTTAACGCTTTACTTTTAAAATCTTATTTTAGTTGCAGTTACAGAGTTGGAAAAAGCCACAAGTTGACAAAATTGTTCATTCCATCCTTTTCAAGATAGCAAGTTTTAATGCAGTTGACATTGTAAGTCATTCTCTGCATTCAGCATAATAATCAATGTGCAACAGAAAAGCCTAAACACTCAAAATCCATTTAAATAGTTCTTCACATACCTATCAGCTTGAGGAAATATTTGCAATTGAAACAGCCTGATCCTCTCTGCTGTTATGCTTCTGCAAAGTTCTGAAAAGGAAGGAACTTCTCCTATCTCCAGCCTCTGTAGAAATCACTTTGTCATTCTCCACACCCAGATTGTTGGGTGTTTTTTTAAAAAACTTTCAAGAGTTCTTTATGTCCCGATTAAGTAAACACAAGTCAAGCAGGAAGTCAAGCAGACCTAAGGAAAATACACATATATCAGCTTGACCTCAATACACGAAACAATAATCAAGCAGGGGCTTTGCAAACACTTAGAAAGAAACAAAGTGATCACTAAAAGCCAGCTTATGTTTGTTAAAAACAGGTTATTTAAGCCCAATCTTAACTGCTCTTTTTTAAAGAAAGTAAACCAAGTAAATGCTATGAATAACACATATTTAGGCTTGGGTTAGGCATTGGATTAAGTTGACCACTTCCTTCAGAAAGTGGAGCTATATGGAATGGACTGCCAAAGGGTTTCATGGTTGGATGAATGACTATACGCAACACATGGTGTTTAATGGATGTATATCTACCTGGGAAAATATACCTTAGGCTTCTGTTTTTGGACCAAATGCACTTCAACGTTTTTATAAATAACTTAGATAATGTCATAAAAGAGATATCAGCAAATTTACAGATGATACCGTGCTGGGGGTTGGCATTCCTAATATCTCAGACGACAGTCGATTCAAAAGGATCTTGATAGGCTTGAATATTGAGCTGGATTCAACAAGAAGTGTTCAGTGGTGACAAATACAAGGTTTTATACCTAAGTTGATAGTACTTTTGAGAAATATCTGAGAGTCCTGACAGGCCACAAATGAAGCATTAGCCAACAGTATGCTACAGCTGCCAAAACAGCCAATGCAGTCTTGGGCTACAACAAAGAGAGCTAACATGCAGATGACAGAAAGTGATAGTTTTACTCAACATTGCAGTGGTCAGTCTGCATCTCCATCTAGAATCCTGTATTCAAATTTGGACAGTTCTGAGAGTAAGTTAAATGTATGGGCTTACTAAGAAGAAATTGGTGAAAACTCCTATAATCGTTTATCAATACCCAGAGACAGATTCCTTTCTTACAAACTAAAATCAGTTGCAGCGGACTTCTTTCAAGAAGGAAAAGCAAAGCATATAACTAGTAATTACATGGGAGAAGAA
Source organism: Stegonotus admiraltiensis (assembly GCA_032468215.1). Classification (NCBI taxonomy): domain Eukaryota; kingdom Metazoa; phylum Chordata; class Lepidosauria; order Squamata; family Colubridae; genus Stegonotus; species Stegonotus admiraltiensis. The sequence continues at coordinate 132,673 of JANHZT010008432.1, read as the reverse complement.
TGAGCACGCTCAGATCTGCTGCTGGGGGATCAGGCATGAACCATCAATTGGCTAGTTTTCCAGCAATGTTTATAATAGCAGCCAGATCATTTTATATAAATCTGCTCAATGAATGCTCAAAGATCTGCTTTTGATGCAAAGAATATTACCAGGGGTGTCAAACTGGCAGCCCATGGACCAGATGTGTCGCACATGGGCCATGCCCACCCCAGCTCTGTGAATGGGAAAAACATCACGAAACATCATGTGATGGCAATGTGACGCAGTGAGTTTGACATCCATGATATAGGCAGTACTTGGCTCAACAATAGTAACTCTCAGAGGGATCTAGGTGTCCTAGTTAAGGGAATTAGGTATGTTTAGTCTAATGAAGAGGATTAGGGGTGACATGGTAGCTGTCCTCCGGTACTTGAGGGGCTGTCATAGAGATGAGAAGGTTCACTTATTCTCCAAAGCACCAGATGGCAGGTCAGGAAGTAATAGGTGGAAGCTCATAAGAGAGATCCTGACAGTGAGAGCAATTAATCAATGAAACAGCTTGACTGCCAGAATTCTGCTTGCTCCATTGCTGGAGGTTTTCAAGAAAATATTGAATATCCATTTGTCCAGAATGGTATAAGGACTCCTGCCTTAGGCGTGTGTGTGTGTGTGTGTGTGTGCGCACGCGCGCTAGAGGTCTATGATTCTATCATCTTTTGTTGCCTTTGGTAACCTTTCAAACACCTGTCGTGTTTCTGCATGAATGCTAGAAGATAAAGGAGCTTCTTTCTTCATTTCTTTCACGTCCTGCAAAGCAAAAGCAGTTATTGTTCTCAGGCTTGGATGCTCACCTTCTGTAAACAGAAATGTACCCAATATTTCACATTTAGTATAATCTCAAGAAAATATTACTGTGTGAGGAGTAACATGTTACATAATGATACTCGACCTAAATGGGCTTAGTTGCATCTAATATGTATTTAATATGTTTTGGTACAGATCTAAATTACTTAGTACAAAATTGCAATTTGTTGTCTTTGTGCATATTTTATTTTTCAGATTGCTGAAGTCTCAAAGAAGGATGCGTGGAGGTCACGAGGATAAAAGGTGCCATTCAAATCAAATACGGCACACAGGAGGCAGTCAAAAAAAATGCATGGGGGGACATAGGGGTGTGTGAGAGCTGCTGCTTTATTTCCCTTCTTTCCCTTCCCCTTCCAGCAGGCAAGTTGGGTGGGATTGCAAAACTGGCTTGGAAATTGTCATGGAAAGTTGAAAATGAAAATCATGTGAACCCTAACAGCAGCCAATAGTATGAAGCCGCCACAACGTCCCCGAATTTCATTCCTTTGGGAGTTGTGGGTCCTGGATTTTGGACACATTCTGCATTTGTGGTGATTCAAATACTGCTGCCCTAAAATGCACTATATTGGACACTTAAAGGTCATGAGAGTTTTAGTATAGTATGTAGATAACTGTTACAATTCATATTTGCAGTATAGGAATATACTGCAAACAATGTGCAATAGTCATGAGTCTGGTTAAGAATTTTCTCCCAAATGATTCACTGCAATTTATTACATTGGACAACCTGAATTCACATTATATCTGGAGATTAACAAGTCTTTTCTACGAGTTATAATTAAAGATTAGTATTAACCTGAGTTTTCACAGGTTTGGAACAGGCAAAAATCACTTCAACAAACCACAACAAAGATAATCCAGAACAAACCACAGCAAATATAATCTGTCAGCTTTGCTTCCAAGATGGAATAATTTGGAAGTCAAAGGCGTTTGGGCAATATTGCTTTGGGCAATATTGTTACAGTATTCTTGTTTCCCCTTTCAGATTCAGTTGATCTTAAGTTTTACACTTTATTCTTCTGTTCAATCAGAAACTAGGGATATTTTTTCTGACATAGAGCAATAGCACTTAGGTTTATATACGGCTTTACAGCCCTCTCTAAGCGGTTTAGAGTCAGCATATTGCTCCCAACAATCTGATCCTCATTTTACAGACCCATTTCAGTTGCCCCAATTCTACCCTGATGCAAGGGATTATGGGGTCATTAAAAGACACATGCACATACACACATTAATTATATAAAATTGTTTATAAACAGTGCACATATGATATGCTTATAATATGTACACTGTATCTAAACAACTTTCTCTGATCAAATAAAAGAGTAAATGGAGTATAGCAGCCTTTGTTGGCTCAGAACATTTTTTTCTCTAGCATTTGATTCTTTTTTAAACCTTTCAGACTCTTGATAGTTTAAACATATAAGAGAAAATTATTTTATTTTTGAGAGCAGATACAAAAACACACATGGTCAGCAGAATCTAAACTTCTTTACTTAGATTTTAATCAATGCCCCCACCTTACTACCAACCACAGTGCTGAAAAATCAGAGCATTAAGAGAAAACAGAATAAGGAATGGTCCCTTCATTTCGGAGACAAAACATGCTTTGGAGAACATTGCAATATAATGATAGAAGTCATGATATTTTCCTTAATTAAGTGTACATCTTACATTTCAATCAGGGAAATAGCAGAAAATCCCGATGGGCCACAAGGTTTATCAGCCAGTGAAAGCCAGTAACAGAGCCGTTTCTGTATACTTTTTTAAAAGTAAAGGCTAAAACTGAAACCTCAAAATTCCCAGACAGCAAGTACCAATTGCTGGAAAATCAACATTAAAGTTTTTCAATGAAATGCAGTTGCTGCCATTTTAGAATGGAAGGGAAAATGTATCAGCTGTAGCTCTACTTCTTTTGTCCCCTATAGAAAAGGCATTTTCTGAAAGACACTTTTAAAAATATATTTCTGATTTCACACATAAGATAGCAAATGGGATTCCTGAAACTTGTTTTTTATGTGCACCTTGCTTTATAGAGAAATATTGGAAACAAGAGATGGATATAAAATAATTCTGACAAATTACAGAAAATACAAACTTACAAAAACTCAGAATCAAAACAAAATACTCTGGGCTGTAGAAAGCCAGACAGAAGAGTTACAGTCAATGTGCTGAACTATAAATGCACTTGCAGAAATTATTCTTAAACCAAATGTGCTAGCAACCTTGTGTCTACAGCTGGACAACACTGTCCCTTCTTTCCTCTCCCAATAGCGCATGCTAGAGAAAGGATTAGTCCAAACCTTCCATTTCAGTTATTTCTAGACCTTGAGAAATAGTCAGCCGAGTAGTTCTAAACAGCCTCAGTTTTTAAAGGCACAACAGTAGATATCCAGTTGGCACCAGAGACCACTTCTACCCCTGGTAAATTGTATTCAACAATGTGGGATGACCTGAAACCAAAGAGCTAGAAAACAAGAAGGAATTCCAGTTCTAGAGTTCTGTACTTGGCAAAATGAGAGGACAACCTTCATTTCAATCCATGTAGCCATCAGTGCTTCTAAGACATTCTTTCAGATTTCACCTTAAATTATCACAAATTGCTGGGAGATAAAGAAAACAGCAACTGGGGAGTCCAGTATTTCCACTTGGCTCTTAACCAGGAGGGCTGTTCTACATTTCCAGCGCCCTATCTTAACTGTGCAGAGATCATGAGAAACTGTTCCTTCTTATTGCGCTCCATCAATTTATTCACTTCACTTCTTCCTACGAATCTTGGGCTTCTTCACTGGACGGAGGTAAGGATTGTCTATCAAGTTCTCTTCTCCATTTCTACTGCCAGAAAGGGAGGTATTATGTTGAAGTACTGATGCATTCTCTTTCTCAGCTCCTGAATCATCCTGGCAGATAAGACAGAAAGTGAAAATTATCAGATTCAAAACTGAAAAATCAGTATCCATAAGAAAAACCAAGATGGAAGAGAAACAAATATACAGGACCCCATGCAACAGGCACACAACCCTGGTACATCCCAGAGAACGCGATGCCTTCTGCTGAATAATTGGAGAAAAAAAAAAGTTCTGGAATTAAAGCAGTACGAGACTGAGCATTGATGAGGTTCACTTTTTAGGATTAAAAGCTGTTGTGGAGGAAGAAGGGAAAATGAGGTAATCGTGCAATAATCCTGCTTTTTATGTATTTTTGATGTGTTACTCTGAACTCCAGTGATCTGGCATCATTTTGATTTCAAATGGATATTTTGCCACTTTTAACATTTAACCAGATAGCTTCCACTAATGGATGATGTTGCCATAGGCAAAGCTTACCCAACTGCAAAGGGAGATGGAGAATAGATATCCTCTTTCTCAAACAATTAAACCAATGATCCCTGTCTTGTAATGCTATATGTTTAATTGTCCACAAGTTTTTTTTTCCTGGAAAACTCTCCATTTAATCCACCTGTTAACCCACATGCCAGATTCCAGCCAAATGAAGATGGAAGCATAGCTCTCATCTATCATCAGTATAAACCTGTATCAGACTGCAGCAACATTAGTCTGTTCCAATCAAAACCAAGGGTATGTTTCCTTTCTAAATTTCTCTTCCCTTATACAGCAGGTTCACTCTTCTGTAGATCAAAAGCTGCTCCAAAGCAGAGAAGGATATACAGGTAGTCCTCCATTTACAACGGTACACTTAGTGACCGTTCAAAGTTACAACAGCAAAAAGTGACTTACGACCATTTTTCACACTTATTTTATTATTTATTTATTATTAAATTTATATACCGCCCTCCTCCCGAAGGACTCAGGGCAGTGTACAGCCAGAATAAA
>JANHZT010008432.1:106567-117843 GCA_032468215.1 Stegonotus admiraltiensis | reverse complement strand
AGTATGAAGGCTATTGCTTAACACATTGTAAGCCGCCCTGAGTCTCCAGAGAAGGGCGGCATATAAATAAATAAATACATAAATACATAAATAAATAAATAAATAATTACAAGAAACATGGATTGTCGGATGGTATTTTGAAATGTTTGCTACATAAACGTAACTTATGTAAGTGTAGATGGTTCAGCAACAGGATAGTGTTCCATTGATATTGGCTAGTATTCAAGTATTATTTCAAGAAAGAGTCCTATGTATGTGGCCTCCCATCCCATCTACTCTGTATGTTCATCTTTGTGTGTTCAGAATTCCTGGAAAATATGCACAGAAAAGAACAGAATTATTGAGCAAATGGCAGAGAACTGTGGCAACATTCCAGTAATATACTATTACCTGCCTCCCATGGTCATTTAAAGAAGTGGTTATTTTGAGCACCTGTTTAGGATATTCTAGGGTACAGAGGGACAAAGCTCCTCTATTTTTAATACTTTTATTAAAAAAAGTTTTTAACATAAGGGTGAAGGGAAGAAACAACCCTTTGTAAAATTATATGTTTTGTACCTCTGTATGAAGGCAGGCTGGAACAGAAAGGATGGTTGTCTTTTTCAGTTACTTGCTGGGCTCCAAAGCCTAAAGGGAGTTTAAGGAATTGGAATGATTGTGCCACACAGTAGTCTCTTTCCTAGTTCTGTATGGGCCAGCTGTGCCTTGGAAAAAGACTCAAATAACTTTTGGCAAAAGCTGCAGTGATCATTTATATTCAAAACCAGGAGCCAGTGCATTCAGATCAGTGTCTGCCAGTCAGTACATGATAGTATAATTTGATGTCCCTGAGCCACTTGCTAAGTGAAAAACGCAGCTGGAGTTTCAAAAGGGGTTCATTTTTCAAGCTACAAAAAGATGATTTTCCACATCCATCATTTGCTCAAATTTGTCAATATCCATTTGGGCTTGGTTTCAATCAGTTTGCTTACACTGTATTTCCTATCTAGTCTCATATACTATATCATCAGGGCAATGCCCATTGCTCAGAATAGACTCAAAACATCTCACAATTCAGTAGTAGCTGTTTAGGTCCATCATTCTGCAGGACATATGCACATTTTAAAATTTTGTTCTATAAACATCTTCATCTCTCTTTTATGGGGGTTGGATCATTGTTGCAGTGGGAAAATTACAGTGCTGTTTCATTTTCTCTTTTAGTCAAATATATTATCTTCTGGTTCGCTTTCTCCTAAGTTAGTGATTGTTTTAGCAGAACTCTTCTGAATATCAAAGCATGTATGCGTATATTGCAGACTGTACAACAGGAAATGTTTTACAGCCCCTCAGCACCCCACTTCCTGTTTAACTATCACACATGTGGCAGAGAGAAGGTATTCTTCCAACCAATGAGAATGCTGAAACATAAAAATGTAAACAACTATCAGAGAAAGCTGTTGTTCTGAGTCCATTTAAATTGCAACACCATTCCAAGCAACATAGGTTTAATAGTAGCGAAAACATTAGGAAGTTTGAACTTTGAAAAATAAGTTGGAACATAGGAAATGCTGCTTTAAAAAAAACAATGGAGAACTGTTGAAAGTCAACAATAAGGTAGGAAGCTGCTCAGTTTCTTTAACTTGTAAATAACAAAACACTTGAGTGCATGTTCCAAAAATTAGAGTATATTCCTCAAAAAAACAGTACACATTTTTTATATTCGGATCTGACATTGGCTGGTCCTAGATTATATGTAATTAGGTTGGACCCAAACTTAATCATATAGTAGAACCAAAACAATCCATGTGATTTAAATTAGTCATTTTCCATATTAAATCAGCAGTAACTTAAATCCATTAATTTTGCTAGGCTCACTCTTAACTAAGATTTTAAGTTTAGAGACAAGTCATAATCAATTGTATCTTGAATGTATATCAAACTAAAGTGCTTGTATATACTATTCTCATGCATTTATTGTTGTTCCCTTGTGCCTGTGTTTACATGCTCCCTCCTGCATGTAAAATATTTGTGAATATTTTTATATTTGTGTATATGTGTTTACATGCTCCCTCCTGCATGTAAAATATTTGTGAATATATTTATATTTGTGAAATATTTTAGAAAAATAAAGCGTTTGCATCTTCAATAGATGTGCATAAGAAATGAAATTATCCATAATAGTATTTGCATGAAAAATGCAGATAATTTGAAAAGGATTATGTGCCCATTCTCATTCTTTTTAAACATCAAAATTCTGATTTGTGTATACAGGGCACTATTTACATAATGTGCATACATACAGTTTAGTATTTTAGCATTTATTTTTGAAGAAAATCAAAACTCCTAAATCCTGGTGTACAGCTTACTGCTCCTATCTTGAACATATTTTTTCTGATCAAACATTTGTGTTTACTGGGCTGGTGGCATAAAGCTGAAAAGAGTTATTGCTTGTAATTTTTCAACATTATTTTGCTGTGAAAGAAGAGTTTGTTTGGAGATAGGTATTGATGGAGATTTCTTGTGCTATTAGGAACTGTTGCAAAGAAAAGGTAAATAATCTTATGGTGTGATGTTGGTGAAAGAATTTTTAAAAATAACCTATGTTCTCTTTCTGTTCCAAATAGTTTAAATATAATTTCATTATGAACATCTGCAGGGCTTATGGGATTCCCATAATGTGGTAGAGTCATGCATTTCTAGGTCATATTTGCCCATTTGTAGTTTTCTGACTCAGCTATGAAATTCATGACCTTTTATTTGTTATGCTTCTGAATTTTTCTCCTTTTAGAAAGCGATAAGAAATTTACCTCCGGGCATCTAATCTTGACCAGGCATCCTGACTTTTAAGAAGTCAATGGCATGCCAGTTTTAAAATTGTTTTTTCTTGATTGTTAAAGTCAAAAATCTAAACTTGCTCTCACAACTTTGAGCAGGGTCTGAGATTGTTGATGTCAATTTTACTGTCTTTCAATAACTTCTGTATAATATTCCAATCAAGGGAGCTCAAATTAAGATGTTACCAACTAGTATGTGAGCTACTGGAAACATTGTGTGCCTATTGTCTGATTTGATTTCAAAGTAAGAGTTTCATTTCATGCATCAGAAGGGTATGTAGAGAAAAATGTGTTCAAAACATTACAGCTGTGTGTGTTTAGCCATCTGAATCTTGACTGAGTTTTTAATTTAACAATAAATATTATAGCAATAAAACTGCAGGTTCATGCAGAATGCCTACTTAGCAGTAGTTATTAGCACTCTTGGTAAGTGATTCTCTTTTCTCAAGTTATCTAGAACAATAGTTTGCAATGTTCTCATATCTTGCATCCAGCTCTAAATAGCTTGCAGCACAGATCTAGTCATACAGTTTATACCTACACATATTTAGTTGAACTTTTCTTGTTCTATAAGATGTAGAAAACATTGTACTCATATTCATAAATTTTTATTTCTGAATAGGCATATAGTGATCAAATAACAGGCATGTTTACAAGTGTTTACAGCAGCAGCATGCAGTTGTTTGGGGTTCATAGTGAGCACTGAATGGGATTCCAGAGATCACTTTCCAAAAGATAGGCAGAGCCAGGATGAAGGACAAGAAATAAATTTTAATTGAATTAATTTATACTGATTAATTTAACATGCAAATAATATTCATCCCAATAAATGGAGTCATTTTCCCTTTGTATCACATCAACCTTTTTAATTTCTGGCCTTTAGGGAGTTGTGCTGGACCAAATTGATGGCTTCCATGAGTCACATGTGGCCCTCGGCTATTAAATTGTGTGTCTGATAGAAAAGAATGTTTGTAGCTCAGGGCTGAACTGCTTGCTGCTGTCTTGCTGCTGTCTGAAAACAGCCAATCTCAGAGAATATCAAGGACCCCACAAATTGGGGGGATTGTGTCTCTGGATTAAAGCACCAAGCCAAAAAGAGGAACTTCTGAAATAAATACGATCTATTGTATTTTATATCACTGTTTCTTAAAAATTTTCTCTCAGGATCCCAAAACGGTGTTTGTTTGTATGGGTTATATTTATCAATATGTATTGCATTAAATATTGAAATCTAGCAGTGAAGTATTCACTGCTACTGCTGGTTCTCACAATTGTTTGATGGGATTTCAACATAGGCTTGCAAATTTGAATTTTGAGTATCCTTGATTGGGTCTTGGGGACCCTCAGGAGTCCTAAGAGACATTTTAAGAAACATTGATCTACTCTCTTTTGCCAGGTAATATGAAATAGACTGCCACTGCAAGTGCATTTTAAAAAGATAGCTTACTCTGTGTTGTTGTTTATTTTATTTTTATACTGGAATTCTTCATGAAAAAATCCAAAAAGATATACAAAAGAATAATAAGAAAACAATAAAACTAATGGTGTCAGTTAAGACAATACACAAAAAGCAAAGCATAATTTATTTTTAAAAAGCAGTCTAAGAGGGAGGTTGGTCCTGAAGCACGTGTTACTCTAGAATTGCCTTGGGTGAACAGGCTTGCTTTCAGTTGTTCAAACAATGTGTAGAGGACAGCTACACATTTCCTAATTTATTATTAAATAATTTGTGTTCTACCACTGGCTTTCAGCAGTTTACAGCAACAAAAATGCCAAATAAAATTATATTATCATAAAATCATTGTAATAATTCCACAAAAACAATAAAAAGAAAATCCAGTAATAAAATCATATTAAATTCAAATGGCTGTAGGAAACAGAATAATTTGTACAGCCTTCCTGAATAGACAGCAGGTTAGGGCTCCCTGCTCTGGAGGAGGTTTCCAAAGGATGGGCACCAGCTGAGACTTTCCTCCTGAGAAAGCCCTACGCTTGTCATGAATGGGATCCCCAGCAGGTATTTAAAGCTTTGGTAAGATAGCTTTAAGGGAGGTGGTCTTTAAATATTTGGACTTTAAGCTGGTTTTGGAACATCTGTAAATGTGAATGCACCAAAAAAATGGCTATTGGCTTGTTTCCAGATGAGTCATTTACCGTTACAACAGTTATAGCTTGCTTCGCATGCTTTAAGGAGAGTCCCAAATGTTGATGTCTGCCATTTATAAACTTCCACTATTTGTCCTATCACTTTTCTTTCTGTAGACAATCTGCGAATGAAGAAACTACGGATGGGAAGGAAGAAAAATTGTTCACTGATTGGTGAACAATCAGCATGCACTACTGTTCCTGGGTAGGCAGGTGATTGGGAAAAAAGACATGCTGTACAATAAGCAACAATATAAAATTATTAGAATTTTATAATGCTTAGAGAGGGAAATACTGTAGGCTTTTTGGTTAAAACAAGGGGTTGAGTTTAAAAAATATGCCAACATCAGAGGGTCTTCTCCCCATCATGTCATGAGGGAGGAAAATTCCCAAAACACAATGCTTAAGGAGAGAAATTATTTTCCTGACCAGATAAGAAATTGGCAACCTGAACAGTTCCCTAGAAATCAGAAATAATAATACAGAGAGGTCCCTATTATTTTCATCAGCAGAGGAAATCAACCTAGAGGATTTCTCTATCAGCCTTTTTAAAAGACTACATTAAACTATTTGGTAAAATCAGTTATGAAACTAAATAAAGGCATGTACAGAGATAATCTATAGTTTAGTCAGTTTGCATCCAGGTTTAAATATAAACATAATAAGATTAAGATTAATAGCAATCCAGCTGGTGCTTAAATATTAAAATGCAAATTCAGACTAGTAATGAATTAATGCAAACAGGTTTTAAAGTACTTCATGCATTTTTATTGATAGCTTATAGTTGGAAATATGAAATTTGCTCAGTGTAAGCAATCAAGATATTAAGGGGCAAAGCAGTAACTTCAACTCTTCCAGAAAAGTGGGGTGGGAAAAGAGAATGTTTCCTACTTCAGAGTGGGAAATGGAGAAAAGAAGGGGATGGGGGTGTGGACAGAGCCCATATATGCTGAAGGACTTGTGTTGCCTCTTGGATTCGAGAATATAACATTAAACCAGATAACCTGCTCATAGTTTGGTTCCAAGTGAATACATAGGGCAGAGTAAAATGCACATGCAGTACTGAATTGGGAGTCAGTTTACAGAAATATAAAGAATTATGTAATAGTGTTTGTGGATTAGAACGGAAACACCATCACTTTTTGGATTGCTATTAAAAAGTGAGCTAACGAAGGAGAGCAGTTATTCATAGGGATGGTTTATCTTTCCTACCCATAACAAATATTTACCACTAGAGGGAAGTCATGAAACAGCAAAGTGTTCCTCTGTTCACATTTTGATTCCATCAAATATATTACAGGCTTTAAAAACTTCTGTCATTTGTAACTGAAAACGGTTTACAAAACTTTACATAAATTAGCTAACAAGATCAAGTTAATAGTTTGTATGCACATGCAGAACAAGAGACTATAGTTTTACATAACTCATGAGTACTGAATACTTAACATCATAAAGTGCTTAGTGGACAATTGTGCATCCCAGAGAGCAGAATACAGCAAAGGCAGACATAAAACAAACATAGAAGTTTCCAGTGAGTAACAACAAAACAGGATGGCCTCAGTATGTAGCGCAAATGAAAGTCTAGAGTGCTGCAGTTATACCCATTTATGGTATTTAAATCCCATAAAGTTTCCTAGTTTATTCTTAGTAACTTCGATCTTACTGCTGTTCACACCATTCTGGGGTTTTTGTTGTGTTTTTTTTTGTCTTATGTGAGAGTATTCTACAACACCACAATTTCTCATATCTCTATGCTGTGCTCATACCACATATACAGGTACAGAGTCGTCAAAAAAGCCAGGATGGCATCTGCCCTGATGCAATGGAAGCCTTGTCCTTTTTTCATGTGTGTGTGGCACACGCAGTACATCTAAAAATGGAGCACAGCTTTGATTGCACAGATATCACCCTGATTTTTTTGACACATGCATGCACCCTTCTTCCTACAGGAGGTACCCTTTCTCCTACACATTTCTTTCACAATGGCACATCTTCCTGATTCCATAGCGAGTCTGTCATATTAATTGAGATCTCCATTCCACAGCTGGAGAAATTCTCCCAGTAACTTCTAAAGTCTCTAATGTGTTTCATAACCAGACAAAATCATCCATTCGCTAAGTAAATGGTGTAAATGTACACAGTGATACTGTGATAAATTACGTATGTTGATACACAAAGAAAAGTAACAAAGTTGCCTGCATGTTATCCTCAGCCTATAGTTGAACACTTTAAAACTATGTTCTGATTTCAAAATAGAGATTTTCCTCTTATCCTAACTCTCCTCCACCCCCGTGTATACTATGTGGCACCCTTCATTCACTATGTGTTTGTTTCAGTTCCTCCTGGCTATTATATTCAGCTGTAGGAGGATCTTCCAGTGGCTGGTCACTGTCCTCCAGGCCATTGTGGCATTGGCTGCAGGAAAGATTAAGCAATGGGCTTTTACCTGCCTGGCTGATACTTTGCATAGTGCCTATCAGTTTAAGCAGGGTCCTTATGGACACAAGCTAAGCCCTCTTTGGAAAGAGAGCCATCCTACACCACAAGAAAACTGTTTAGATTATTACATTTGGGCCATTCACAACTTGCAATTCTGAAGTTTGCCCCAGCACACCTATTCTCCATATCTGTCCCTGGCTACTTCCAGATGGACAAAGATCATTCACTATTGACCAAGTTTTCAGTTAGACTTCTTCCTTCCTAGGCTATGGGCAGTTCTAGACTTCTAAAGTATGAATCTTCAAGGAAGGTAATTCACGAGATGCTAATAGAATGGCACACTCCATTGACAATCACTGGGATGACTCCTCCAATGCTCTCAATAATTCTTGCAACCCCTCCCTCATATCTACAACTAACTGGGCTACTTTTGAACATGATTTTCAGAAGAATACTATACATTTTCCCAAAATCGCTCAGTTGACAAATTAAATCAAATGGTGGTGAAATTCTCTATATGTCAATCAATGTAATGGCACTGCACATTTAATGATCCAACTTAGATATCAGGTTAAAATTTACACACCAAAATTGCTTTGGAGTAATGATAGAGTCAATAGACTGCCATAGAAAGGCATGTGATCAACAGCCAAGGAGTGGCTTCATTTCCATGTCAAGAAGTTTGAGATTTGGAGGTTAGAAACAACAGTGAATTCATGCACATAGTATCAACCTAACATCCTCTTCATGCAATCTATCATTTACAAAATTTAAAAATAACATTTTTTGTAGTTATCAGATCGTAGCAAATAAAGAAAAAGATGCTGGGGTGTCAGAAACTAAATCGGTTAACTATTGTCGAGTTACAGCTTCAGAACATTTTTGCTGTCTTTCCTATGGAGTTATGGAGACTTGGCAGTTTCCCCTTGACTGGCTTAACAGGAGTTCTGGTCTTGCTTGTTCAGGAGGCTGCCTGCTTCCTGAAGTTTCCCCCTTCTTGCCCGATCCCTTACCCGGCACTGGCTTTTTGAATGAATGGATTTCTTAGCTATGTTTCCCATAATCCCCCTTTTTTTTTTCCTTACAAGGAAATGCACTGAAGAAATAAAGTGCAGCAGGGGTAAGGCTGAGGCTCCTATTTTCCCACAGTCCCTATGACCATCTAGATCAGGGGTCTGCTCTAGATGGTCAGCTGTGGAATTCTGGAAGTTGAAGTCCACAAGTCTTAAAGGTGCCAAGGTTGGAGACCCCTGATCTAGATGTCCTTTGCTTTCCACCACCACCCCTTTCTCCTTTTTCCAGTCCCCAAGGAACAACTATGAGGATCTTGCGCAATGGTGCATGTGGGAGAACCAAGTTAGAAGGACCAACTTTGTGCAAGTGACCTTGCAAGTAAGACCGTAGTTTTCGCTTTCTGCTATAGGATGCATATAGAGAATTCACTGGGCATCTTTAGTTAAAAACCAAAGCAAATTTTGCTGGAGTGTGGAAAGGAAGGAAGTATCCTCTGCATCATCACAGATGAAATGGTGGGTAGGGAGCTAGCTTCCCTGCAATGCTCTTGCATTGCTGTGAAAGCTTTGCAAATAATAAGGTGCTGCAAGGCTACAGCAGGAGCCACTTTGCTGCCACAACCTGTATTGGCATGTCTTTCTTTCTCAAAAAGGGTCACTTATCTTTGCATTTTACCACATTTGGGTTTCTCACAATGATCTTCAGCAAATCTACGACAAAGCATTCAGGAAACCGCAGAAAGGGTGGAGCACCAGCAGGGCGTGTGTTCCTTATTGGGAGGGGGGGAATCCTCCTTCCCAACGGGCACAACATGCAACTGAAGTCTGTTCAGTAAGGCAAAAGAAAAAAGAGACTTTGGTGCTTTCAAATGAGTGTTTAGCCTGAAATGGACCCTTACCGTACTTGGCTTCTTGGAGAGTCCAGATAACATCACTGTTGCTAACCAGTTTTATTCCAGCACAGAGTGCCACAGAGACTTTATAAGGCTGTCTTTGAAGCATAGTTCTTTTTGCCTTGTTCTATCCTTTTGAAATGGCTCTTTGCCTGCTTCTTTGCTCACTTGCATGGGGCCACTGCATACTTGAATTCCCCCTCATTGGTTTCTATTTCTGGATCTCAGTAAATATTTTAATAATTAAATTCTTCCTTAGAAGCACTCTGGTTTCTCCTCACTTTTGTTTAATTCTGTTTTTAGAAGTGCAATTTTACAGTTGCAGGAATGACAAGTAATAAGAAGTAATTTTAGCAGCAAAGCAAAACCCAGCCATTCTGTTTCTGCTAGGTCAGGAACTAATTAATTAGCAATATCATTTAATGCATCTTGATCTTGAAGGAAACCCGAGTGGAGCTTACTCTGAAACAGGGGTTCCAAACTTGGCAACTTTAAGACTTGTGGACTTCAAGTCCCAGAATTCTGGAACTTGAAATCCACAAGTCTTAAAGTTGTCAAGTTTGGAGACCCTTGCTCTGAAAGGTTTCAGCTGAACCCAAAGGAGAGTTTACTGTTCTCTCCTAAATGAATATGTTTAGCATTTAAACCTTTGCACCAGTTCATAAATACTGCATCTATTATGAGTCAATGAAAGAAAGCAAGTTAGTTTACTTAGAAGACAGAAGCAAGGAGAAGCTACTGGGAGATTGATATAAGGAGAAATGGATGCTTCCATATATTTTTAATAAGGAAATTACTTGTTTATAAGAAAAAATGCTGGATTTTTATCAGGAAAATAAATGTTACTGGTACATGGAGCCATTATTTTAATCCCACTTCAAAATTATAGAAAAGCAACATTTTGACATCAGCCACGAATTTAATGAGAAATCAATATTGAATAAAAATGTAGTGATCATTCAGTCTTGCTAATCATAGATGTCTGTAACGAACTACAGTGATACAAAAATGACAAAAAAGTCCCACTTTTTTGCACTTGCGCTGCAATCCAGTAAGCAATTATGTAAGGGGCATCTTGGGCTACAATTTCATAATGCATGTTTTGTCACTTGCTCCTCTTGCTATTTCGTATTAATCTTTGTTGAATACTGAGGCTGGAAAATTCTTTATTTCATCAATGGAAAAAAAACCCGTGCTGTTAACTTGCAATTAGTTAGATAAAAGTGAATTCTCAAATACAGTATTTTTCCCCTAAACTTGTGATTTTAAAGTTAGCCTTGAGATTTAGATGGTATAATGCAAATTGTTTTCAAAGACTGTGATCTCCTAACGTTCATTTGGGAGTAAAAGCTATATTTGAGTCAGAATAAGTTTGTCTTCTCTGCTTAGCACTTTGTCTGAAACTAGAATCTCATGTTAGGTCTTTTCCAGTCATACTCCTTTTAACAGAAGATGAATCTGAAAACTTTACCACATAGCTGAGCCCCTATGGTAAAACACTAGAGGTTTGAACCATCCTCTTTCAGTGGTCTTCTAAGTTAACACACAACAGCTCTGCCATCACCTATCTTTTAGAAAGCAGGCAAGCTGATGTCCTCTCCCCTTAGGCCAGTGTGTGGCAGAGATAGACTTCTTAGAACCCATGTTGTTTTCTGGCAAATTAAAGGGAAAAAACCTAATAAATATCATAGTGACATTTTCTGGCATTACAGTATTAAAATGTATGGCTAGGAAAATCAGCCCTTCCTTTCCCTTCCTTCTTTATGGGACAATAGATCAATCTCATAAAGGATAAATAGAAGCAAATTTTGCTTTAAAAATAACAGAGGGTAAAAATCACGTTTAACTTTGAATATTACAGTGCAAAGATGTTTACTGACAAAAGACATCGAAGTATAGAGTTATTCAAATGTCAGACAGTAACTTAAAGGGATCTCCAATAGAAAAACATACAGAAAAATATAAAGTTGCAG
>JANHZT010008432.1:94611-104831 GCA_032468215.1 Stegonotus admiraltiensis | reverse complement strand
TATACAAAAGTATGAAGGCTATTGTTTAATGCATTGTAAGCCGCCCTGAGTCTCCGGAGAAGGGCGGCATATAAATAAAAAAAAAGAAAATGAAATCATAGAGACAGAGGATTTTGTTTACCATAACTGTTGGGAGACAACTCTGCTGAGCATTAATCCTTCCATGAAATTCCTGACTGTTCTTAATGATAACTTACTAACTATGCAGAGAGAGAATGAGCTTCCTTTCATTGGTATGTTAAGCAGAAAATAGATAGCCCAGGTAGGATTCCTGCACTGAGCAGGGAATTAATTTTGATGGCTTAAAGCAGTGGTGTCAAACTCAACCCTGGGGGCCGAATCCAGCCCGCAGGGTCTTAGATCTGGCCCATGGGGCTGACCTGGAAACATTGAAGGACCAGCCCACAGTGCCTCTGCCAATGAAAATGGCATACGGCCCTCCCAAGCTGTTTTCACTGATAGAGGCTGGCAGGAGGCTGTCACAGCCGAAAATGGAGCCATGCAGCCCTCCAGAGTTCCATTTTCACTTGCAGAGGGTTGCAGGAGGCTGTCACAGCTGAAAACGGAGCTTGGGAGCCCATTTTTGCTGGCAGACCACTCAGGCCACCACAGGTGCCCCCTACATGAGTGACGTTGAGCTGGCCATGCCCATCCTGGCCCCCTGAGGTCATACACAACCCTGATGCTGCTCTCAATAAAATCAAGTTTGACACCCCTGGCTTAAAGGGTTCCTTCTTTGTAGTGGTTCTATGACCCTCACTGACCCTCACTGACATAGCAGAAGATAAGACAATGGGGATGAAGTGTTTGCAGGGACTGGAGAGTGAAAATACAATAGCAGGGTTACAGAAATGTCTTAAATCTGCTGCCTGTGTATTCTTCCTCCCTTCCTATTACTTGTCTCAGGAATCCTTTTTTGAGGACTGTAGACATTAGAATTTTTGAGTGTGAGTTAAAGGCAAGCAGACTTACAAAGCAATTACCATGGGAGGTAAAGCCAATCACATTTGGCAAGAGACAAACACTGGAATGCAGTCATTCACCACTTGGTTTTCTAAGAATGCTTCGGTAATCCATCTGGAGCCCAAAATATTTATTGGAAATTACTTGTTATGTTTGAGACAGGTGTTTTACTGCCTACTAGCTTGCAGTTCTTTATTTAATTTTAAAAAATCTAAAGAAATAAAAATGGGTAAACGGGGAACTTGTTAGTCATCAAGGAATATCTTGGTGGAGTTACTGATGCTGCCAGGCATCATACTATTTACTGAGGAGTTATGACAGATTCAGTTAGTTAGAGAAACAAGCCACAAGATTCCCCCTTGATTTCCTACAGTAACTCTTTGGCATGTTGTATTTCTAAGGTTTTGAAGACCACTTTGGAGCCTTTTCTGGTTGGTGTAAACATCTTTAAAGTGTTACTTTTCAACAAATGACAGAGGAGGGAGAGCTTGTTTTTCAAATTTCAAATTGAATTTGAGAGCTTTTCCTCACCAGAGAACTCTTGTACTGAAATAAGATAATAGGGTGACCTGACTTTCCTTGTTACCAGTGGTGGGTTTCAAATTTTTTTACTACCGGTTCTGTGGGTGTGGCTTGGTGGGCATTGCATGGCTTGGTGGGCATGGTTTGATGGGCGTGGCAGTGGAAAAATACTGTAAAATCTCCATTTCCTCCTCACTCCGGGGAAGGTTACTGCAAAATCCCCATTTCCTCCTGATCACCTGGGACTTGGGAGGCAGAGAATAGATGAGGGTGGGGCCAGTCAGAATTTTTACTACCGGTTCTCCGAACTACTCAAAATTTCTGCTACTGGTTCTCCAGTACTGGTCAGAGCCTGCTGAAACTCACCTCTGCTTGTTATCCTGAATAGTTAATGGGATATGCCAGGGGTCTCCAACCTTAGCAACTTTAAGAATTATGGACTTCAATTCCCAGAATTCCTCAGCCAGGAAGTTGAGTCCACAAGTCTTAAAGTTGCCATGTTTGGACATGCCGGAATATACTGTCAACACTGGTTAGCAAGAAAAGAGAAAATACCTGATGAGTTCATTGGCTGATGAACAACTGATAGCGAATATCTGCTGTCTTCCCACTTAAAATAAAGACTTTCCCTGGGAATTTACCAATGACAGATCAAGGCTGGTTTAGAAGTGTAGAGATGAGAGATTGTGCAATGAAGTTTGCAGACCCTAATTTTCTTAAGCAAGTATTACACTGTAGTACAGAAAATATTGGCATAAGATCGGCATAAATCTTGGGATCTACGAATCCAATACTATACAAGGAATAGCATTTGTTTTGCCAAGATGTCCAGGTGCCAATCTGAATGGCAAGAAATGACAGAGTCAGAAAATATTTAGTACTCATGGATGCAGGGAGGAAAGAGAAAAAGTTGTGGGTCAATATTACCAGCCAATATAACTGCTCCTTGGAAGGGCAGTATGCACTGTCATTTGCAATAGAAGAATAAAAGGACAACAATAGGCAAATATAGGAACACATCACAGCAGTCACATTCCCGCCCTTTTGGGAGCCTTACAGTCAATTGAAAGCGTGAAAATAGTTGCCGATAAAACCTTGTGAAGCCCAGCTGTCAAGACAGCAGCCCGCGAGCCACCCTGGGGATCTACACCAGCTGGGAGGCTAAGACAAGCTTCATTGACATTTGTCTGTTTACCCTCACCACTCTGGGGACTGTGGTAAATGTATCTCATCCTTCTTTTCTTTGTGCCTCCCCCTTTATATCATCTGCTCTTCCTCTCTGGGTCTATATTTGTCTCCTTAAATCTTGTTAGCAAGTCTCTGAAAAGGCCATGTTTCTTTTCTGTTGAATTTTAAAGACTCATCTCAGTGGCCAATTATATGGGCCTCTTTGGTGGTTTGTGTAGAAAGATTCCTAACTTCCCACACTGTTGTTGTTTGTTGTTTTTTAAATGAGTTTCAATTATTAAAACTAGGAATGAATGAACACATACACACACACACCCCCAAACACAAACGTCTTATTTATATTTGCACAGTCACGAAAGCCAGCTGGATAACTTTGGGTCAGTCACTCTCTCTCAACCCAACCTCACAGGGTTGTTGTCTGGGGTAGAAATAGGAGGAAGAAAGAGTATTTTGTATGTTTGCCACCTTTCATTATTTATAGAAATAATAAAGGCAAGATAAATATCCTAAATAAATAAAAAATATTACTCTAATCAATATTTTCAAGTTGTAATATTGCCTAAAGCATTTTGTTTAAAAATAAGAGCAGTAAAACAATAAGCATGTAATTAATAAATATTGTTACTAATTGGACTTTCTGCCATTTTTTTCATGAAGAAACGTAGCAGTGTGTGTGTGTGTGTGTGTGTGTGTGTGTGTACACACGAAACAATACTGTAGTCAGTAGGTGCTAGTGATACTTATGCAACCATATTCAGGATAGGTCACAATAGCCCAGTTAGCTGAATAAACAATCACATTTTCTTAGTAACAATAGAGTTTCAATGTGAATAACAGTATAGAAAATAGTTCTGGGCAGTAGTGGGTTCCACTTACCTTTGCTTACCTTACCCAGTTCAGAACTGGGAGTGTGTGCGAGCACTTGCCTCGCTCATGTGTGGCGCTTCGGTGCATGAGCAGACCCTTCTGTGCATGTACAGAGTATCCCGGCCGCCACTACCAGTTCACCTGAAACGGGGCGAACTGGTAGAAACCCACCACTGGTTCTGGGTTTTGAGTAGTTAGTTGAGTAGAAATGCACAGCTTTAATTATAAGCTTATCTTTATAGTATTTTTAAAAAAAACTAGCCAAGTTTTTATTGTATCAGCTTTCCTGGAACACAAAAGACCATCTCCACAGTAAGCCAACCTTTGAATGCTTCAAAGTTTATTTGGCAAATGCCAAAGTGAACGCCAGGATCCATATCAGCACATGCCAAGACCCCAAGCTACAAAGAACTTTATAGGAAATTGAAAGCAGTGCAAGTGAAAATGACTGGCATATAAAGATATTCCCAATTAAAATACACACAGCCATACTTGATCCCATAATCGATGGTGATATTAATTCAGTATGGATTGCTGTTGCCAAATTATCTGCTGGTAATAACTAGAATATCATTTTAAAATGTTAATAGGCATTTTGGGCCACAAGTACCTTTCCACTTGATAAAGACCCAATAGGTGAGTCCAGGAGCACCCTAAGGTTATAATTTGAGTTCCTTGAGGGAGAAGTCCCTCAGAACAGATTGTAGACATCAGTTTATTCTTATCTGTTTATTCTTATCTGTACATACTCTACAAGCCAGTATCAAAAATACAAGGAGCATGCACAACAGAGAACCAGGCCAGTCAAAGTTGAGAATCTTAGTAAGAAATAGAAAAACAATACTATACAGGGTTCCATTAAGGTATTATCATCCAGTCCAGTCCAGGTTTTGCAAATGGTCTTTCTATGATTCCATGAACATTTGATTAAAAGCAAAAAAATAAAGCTCACTCAAACTCAGTCAATTTACTCTCCAGTACTTTGCTTCTAAGCTCCCACACCTTGAACAATTTTGATCTACCTCTTTAGCCAGGAGAAAAGTATGCTGACATAAAATTTGTCACTCTGTACAAAACTCTATTCTTCCACAGGAACAATGTGCTGTCTTTACTAGTCTAGTGAGGAACAAGTTAAGGAACTTCATTGAAGAGTTCTCCTAGCTTCATTTCTCTTCTCACCATGCATTACCTACCAGCAGAAAAAGAACCATAATTTTTTCCTACTATATGGGTTAGGCAGAGCTGGGCTAGTCATGGCAGATGCTGGGAATGCTATGATTAGCCATCTGACAATTTGCCCAATTAATAGCTGGTAGATGCACAAATGCATGCCTGTGATCTTGCAGGCTACTTATAGAGTGCTAATGGCCAGCTCACAGGTATGGAAAGAGAGATGTGGAGTAAAATGAGAGAGTGATGAAAGGGGGCTATTCTTGACTAGTGCTGCAAGCTAACAGCAGCGCTGATGGTAAATATAGTTTTACTTCGTTGACCAGAAGTTTCCAGAAGTTACCAATGGAGGGCCATGAAATCAGAATACAACAACACTATGGTGATTTCTCCCCTTAAAAACAGTAAAAGCTATGATCACACAATGCCTTTTGTTGGCAGAAGCAATGATAAGAATAAACGCAACAACAACCTCTACTGCACACAATGGTGAAAGAATCCATAGCTGGCAGAATGCCTTCTTTTCCTAGATTTAAATTTTATTTATTTATTTATTTATTTGTTGCATTTCTATGCCGCCCAACTCCCTGGGGACTCTGGGTGGCTTACAACAAAAAAAAAATGCGAACAATATACCATAAAAGTTGTTTTAAAAAAAACATTACAAACCCAACCTTCATTGCAGCATATGAGTAGTGCACTCTTAAAAAGAAGGCTCCTAGTCTTATTTGTTTTAAAACAAAGTTTCATTATTCTAATATTGTGTTGAAAAAAAAACCCAATGCCAAACCCTTGGGAAGGGGCAATCTTTTGTGAGTGGATGCCACTCTGGAATCCAATTTGTTCTGCAGTCCAGTCCAAAGTGACCAGGCAAGTTGGTGTCCAGAAATGGGATATTTCCACAATAGCCTAACATAAGCAGTAGAAGCTGAGCCAGGACAGATCAGACTATACTACATCAGAAACCACATCATTAATGAAGCATGGTAGATTTATATATGGCCAACTTGATATTGGAAGAAGAGGAAAACACTACTTTAAAATTGAAACAGCTATAAACAAATTTAAATGGCCTTGGCTCTGGGTTCAGGGTGGTACAGGAGTGATGTCATGAAGACATGAAACAAATACAAAAATGGGACATTTTCATTTGGCAGGACAAGAAGCTGAGATGCCTGGGGGAGCATTCCAAAGATGCTGTCTCTACAGATCATCTGTCTCAAATAATTCTTTGCCTTTCTCAGAAACCATAGAAAATCAAAGAAAACCCTTATTTTGATGGGGGCGGTGGGGCGCAGCTCAGCATTAAAGCAATTCAAAACATAATAACAAAGCCACTGATTTGATTAAAGAAGAGACCGAAGCAATGTTATTAGGCTTAGCAATTTTTCAGTTTTAAATGCCAAGTCCGCTAAATAGAAAAGTCTTGAAAAGAAAATTATAAAGGCAGGAAAAGATGTACAGAGAAGCACAGAAAGTAATGCACTTATGCCCATTTTGGATTCGAATATCAATACTGTTAACTGGAAGAGGCCCACAATCAATTAATGGCAAAGTCTAAATATCCAAATGTATGTACCTTATTTGTTTTGTTTTGGTGAACTAAATTGTAAACATCCAAAAATATATTGTTAACATTGGCATTAGTATATCAAAAATTCAGCTACAGACCTTTTTAGCCTGGCAGATTCTCACTACTGTTTTCATGTCAGCCATATCAGTGGTGGTGAGAACAGGTGCTGAATAAAAGGGTATTCTCCATTATCTGGCTGCCTTAGAGCAGTGGTCTCCAACCTTTCCAGTTCTGTGGACCACTGTGCATTGGCAGTGGCATGGGGGTGGGGAGGGGGAATGGTTTCGCAGGCTGCTTTCACAAATGCAGTTTCATGCGTGCACATCATTTCTGCAGCCCAGGTCCAAAAGGGCTGCAGCCCGGTACCGCGTCTCAGACCAGGGGTTGAGGACCCCTGTGTTAGAGACTACAGCAAATAAGTACAGTATGTAGTGAGACTGAAGAGAAACACTCTTCGTTTGTGTCAGTTATGTTAGAAGATGCAAGAATACAATGCATACATACAGATGTGAATGGGCATGCTGTTGGCAGGGAATTGCTTGCTAATTCAGAAATTAGATGGAGTCTGGCAATTACCCTCCTTCTTGGGTTGTTGTTGTTTTGGCTACCTTAAACTAAGACAGTTCTCCTATATTGCAATTGCAAGTTGTTTTTAAGGTGAATTCATCTTGCAGAGTTTGTCTTTCAATGAGATTGGCTATTTTGTCCCCATTTCCATTTATTCATCTGTAACAAAGCAGAAGAAAACAAAAAAACTAATAGGGCCTCCATTCTTATAACTAAGCATGATTCTTCAGTTTGTGCCTCACCTGTGAACAACTGCCACTGCCTCTGAGCTCAGTTTCTTTTCCTCTTTGAATAAATGAGGTCTACTCATCTGGCATTGGCAGTTGAAATAGGTTTGTTGATATAATCATACAAAAAATGTATCTTAGCTGAAAGGGTCAGACACCTGTTCTATTTGAGACAGTGAGCTTACTTCCATTGAACCAAACACTAGTAAATAAATACCCAAGAAAAGCCACATCTGGCACAAGAGGCATCTGGACAGAAATAGCAGAATTTTTTTTTGTTTGCCTGCCTGTTTTTCTTATTTTGTTTTATTTGTGGGGAGAGGTAAGACATAGGAGCCACTGTGGATCAGATTGCACCACAGGCAAACATTTGGCATGGTAGAATTGTTTTAGGGTAGATATAGAAAACAACTGACAAAAACAAGACAAAGCGCTAAACTATAGGCATCCTATATAAAGCTCTATTTCAGGGGTGTTAAACTCAAGGCCCAGGGGCTGGATTCGGCCCCCGGGGTGCTTAGATCTGGCCCATGGGGCCACCCTGGAAACAGCAAAGGACCGGCCCACAGTGCCTCTACCAGTGAAAACAGAGCGAAAACAGACCACATGCAGCCCTCCCAAGCTCCATTTTTGCTAGCAGAGGGTTGCAGGAGGCTGTCACAGCCAGAAATGGAGCTCACGAGGGCTGCCTGCAACTTTCCTGAGCTCTGTTTTCATTGGCAGAGGTTTGCAGGAGGCCATCACAGCTGAAAACGGAGCTCAGGAACCCATCTTCACTGGCAGAGTGCTTGGGCTATCACAGGCACTCCTGACACGAGTGATGTTGAGCTGGCCACGCCCATGCCCACCCCAGCCACACCCACCCTGGCCCCCCCGAGGTCACACAACCTTGATGCGGCCCTCAATGAAATCGAGTTTGACACCCCTGCTCTATTTGAATTTTCACTGACAGTATTATAGTGGGATAACAAAGAATGGGAATTGGGACATCAACATACTAAAATGGCTCAAATAAACCTTTGGAAGAGTCATACCTCAGTATAATACAGTATATCTTGTTTCATACAAAAGATGCCAGTTCCTGGCTTCTTGAGGTAGGCTAGAAGCCAATACCTTGGAGAACGACTAATAGTCTAACCAAGGAAGTATAGGTGACATAGATGGTGAGTACTCCAATCTAAAGCTGATTAATGCCAAATCAAATTCTTTCAAAATGGCTATTATCCACTATTTAACTCACAGTGAAAATATTGGCTCAGCATGCATTAGAGAAACGAGGCTGTAATACAAGTCATTCTCTTCCAATCTGTCCATTGGGCTACCCTGTGAGGCAGCAGCCTAGAGCTAGAGGGACACAAGATGGCATTGCTGTAATAAGATACTGTAGGAATTCTGTTTCACTGGGTGTCCAACCTTGGCAACTTTAAGACTTGTGGACTTCAAGATTTCATTTGTGGACTTCAACTATGGAAGTCCACAAGTCTTAAAGTTGCCAGAATTGGACATCCCTGGACTAGAAGGTCCATCCATCTCTCCTATCTACTACATAACTAAGTAATTATTTAGATCAACGGGAAAAGATGATTTAAAGATGCCCCTTAGCCGAAAGTTCAACTATGATACACATTGGAAAGGACATTTCCTAGGCAGTTCCTTGACTATAGAATGTCACCCTACAGATGTGTTTGGTTCCTGCTCACCCCATTTGGATGATAAAACTTGTCTCTTTTGCCAGCCCTTTAATGATTATTTTTAATTACTGACATTAATGTTTGTTTCATTAAAATTTTGATCTATAGGCATGCTCTATAAAGCTATATTTGAATTCATGTATTTTTATCGTTGTAAGCTATATAGAGTGTTAGAACAAACAAGATATGGATCCAGTAATAAAATGAATGGATATATAAATAAATAAAACTGAGCTGCATGGATCACTGACTTGATTCAATTGACAAATATTCTTTACACCACAAGGATACTGAAGAAAATGTCTGTAATGACCAGGAGAATGATAAGATAAGGGCATTCATGAAATAACTGTGTCCTAAGCCAGATATTTTGTGGTGGTTGTGGGGGGGAATGCCTTCAGGTTTTGACTCCTGCAAGTTTATGGACAAGCCTGAGGGAGAACTCAGGTGTCCACACTCCCCATCCGGCACTTTAAAAACTATTCATGCTAGCTTTTTTTAAAAAGACAGGTTGGTTATCAGAGTCAATCTGAAGCTTAAAAACTTATCAGAAGCCCATGGAATTGTTTCAGCCCCATTAAGATAAAATCTCATATCTTGTACCGAAACAAGTGCTGATATTTTTTTTCATTCTCAGTTACCACTTAGATGACACTTTAACATGTGCATGCAAACCTGGCACAGAATGAATATGCATGAATTAGACTCTTAGTGGATTTAAACTGTGGGGGTATCCTGAAATATACTAGCACGCACTCCTTGAATCGTTTTGAAATATTTTTAAATTAATTGGTTCTTTTTATATAATTATTCTTGACACTCATGCTCAGTAAAAAGCACTTACCTAATTTTTTTATGACAATGCATAGAATTAAACTGTACCGTACAAAAATAGTAATGATATTCCCTTGCCCATTATATTGCCTTATCACTGAGGTTTGTCTTTTGCTTTCCATTTTTAAAATATTGTAGTTTACAGTTGTCCTGTACAGCTGCAGTTGTTCTCCAATTTCTGTGAAATTACAGAGCACCATCTTTATTTAAATCATAGGGCTGCCAGTTAAATATTTTACATCAGCTTGGGCCAAAATTCAAAACTTTAATGCAGGAGAACAATTCATATTCCTACAGTCAAATGTTTGGGAGGGAGAAGATATCAGAATACAAAGGGTGGTGACTCTTCTGGTCTCAAAGAGCCTTGGCTGTGCAGCAGACTAAGGTACTGTTTAGTAACACCAGCTGCCTGCAATTACTGCGAGTTCAAATCTCACCAGGCTCAAGGTTGACTCAGACTTCCATCCTTTTGAGGTAGATAAAATGAGGACCCTGATTGTGGGGGCAATAAGCTGACTTTGTATAAAAAAGAACACCGCTTGGGGTGGGGGCGAAAGCCCTACTAAGCAGGTATATACAAAAGTATGAAGGCTATTGCTTAATGCATTGTAAGCTGCC
>JANHZT010008432.1:84448-94511 GCA_032468215.1 Stegonotus admiraltiensis | reverse complement strand
ATTGCTTAATGCATTGTAAGCTGCCCTGAGTCTCCGGAGAAGGGCGGCATATAAATCGAACCAATAAATAAATAAATTTTGTCTCTGCCCCTAGCCATCAGATAGCTGCTAAGAGATTATTCCTGAAAGAATGTAAGCCTTGACAGAAAAAAAGAATGCTTTCTAGCTCCCATTTAAATAGGGGGCTAAACATGGCTACCAAGCAATTTCCATCCTATTGTTACTAAAATGGCAAAATGAATCCTCCTGTATGTATAAACATACGAATGCTCTGTCTGGGCAAACACTTTGTATAATGTTATATTTAATTCTATCATCTGTTTTGATTTGACTTTTCTTTTTTGTCCAAAAAGGCTCATGGGCAGCTCACTGCAAATACATCTCACCACTTTTAAAGAGTTAACCAGACTTGGCATGTTCAGTAAAATTTTGAAATCTGATTTTCTCTCTGCAATAGAGATTAATCAACTTCCTATCTAAGAGCAGAAGTAAAAGTCGATGAAATGGAGTTATGGGTAGGGTTCTTTATTTCTGTACTAATAAATAATTCAAGTTAGCTCTCCCCAAATTCATGTATATGTTAGAATACTGTAGATAACAAACTTGGTATTATATACTTCGTCATTCCTTCTATCACATTTTCCCCACAAGAACAGTCATTTGAGGTTTTCCCAAAGGTGCTTTTTGCAAAAGGCAATTGGATTTTCTTGGGGTTTTTTTTCTTAGAAAATGTTTTGCTTCTCATTCAAGAAGTTTCTTCAATTCTGAAGATGAATGTACTGAAGAAGCTTCTTGCATGAGAAGCGAAATATTTTCAAAGAAAAAAACCCAAGCAAGTCCAGTTGCCTTTTGGAAAAAGCACCTTTGGGACAACCATGACCTGGGTGATTGAGAATCTCCATAGACATCCTTTGAGGTTTTGTTGTATTTAGAGAGAAGGACTGATCCAAAGTCACCCAGAGATTTTTTGAGGTCTTTCATTTCTCTGTTACAACAGGGTTCTTCACTGATTTACTTACTGTTCAGGGTTATTTTTGTCTTTTGCTTCTTCTGCCCTCTTCTTGCCCAGTTAGGGCAGACTTGTGCACACTAGTCCTTGGTCATTGTTTCATTATCATTATTGCAAAAGTATTACTTTAGCCTTCCTTCTCTAAGTATATTTGCCTGGGAGTCCCCAACTATTGTCATGGTGCTGTCTATCCTGATTTCTGGATTTCTTCTGCTGCAATAGAAACATAGCAAAAAAAGAAAAGAAAATCCCATAGTGATACCTTAATTAATACCATAGTACTGAAGAATATATGAGTTGGAAAAGATCTATAAATAACAATCCAACTCCTTTAGTGCAGGAATCCATTAAACTACTCCCTACATATAGCCATCAAGCACCTGACTTTGAATCATCTAGTGAGAAAGTGTATCATGAGGTAAATAGATTGTCCACCACTTAATGGGGCTTATCATCAGAAAATTTCTCCTGATATTCAACTGAATTTCTTTTAATTTGTTGGTGTCAACCTAAAATAGGGTTTTTGTCTCTTGCAAATGGAAGCCCTTCAGGTTTTGTAGACTGCTATCAATTCATTCCTCCATTTTCTCTTTTGCATGCTAAACTTGCTTACCTCTTTCAAGCATTCCTAATAAGATTAGCTTTGCAGACCTCCTTATGGTCCTGGGATATCTCTGAACTTTTAGCTGCTCTATGTCTCTTTTAAATTATGGTGCCATAACTAGGAGTCCAGGTGGGACCGAGCAGAGTATAATGGAATGCTTCCTGCTGCTGCAGGTTCAGTGTTTTCTTAATATAGCCCAAAATTTCATGGTTTTGTTTTAGCTGCTGTGCTACACTGCTTGTTCATTTTCAGCTAGCATCCATTAGTGTTGTTGGCTTTTCTTCATCCTTTTTTTACCATGTTTGTTGTTAAACAAATCACTGCAGTTAAGTGTTTTTCCAGTGAGACTGGTCTATCAGGGCAACCTGATCTACCCATATATGGGACAGAGCATGCTGCTTCTGCTTTTACCTTTCATCCCCAATCCAGGAGCCTTCACAGGCAGTTGCTTCCGCCACAAACTATTTTGTGTTAAATTTGTCAGTAAATTTAAATTAACACAATCACTGCAGTTGTTAAGGGAATCACTTGTTAAGCGAATCCAGCTTCCCACAGGACTTTGCTTGTTGGACATTGTCTAGAAAGGTTACAAATGGCAATCACATGATCCCGGGACACTGCAAACATCATAAATACATGTTGGTTACCAAGTGCCCAAGTTTTGATCATATAACCATAGAGATGCTGTGACAGTTCTAACTATGAGGTTTGGTAGTAAGTTACTTTTTCAGTGCCGTTGTAATTTTGGTCACTAAACAAATGGTTAAATATCAAGGACTACCTTGACCTCATATATATTATATGAGTACAGTATATACTGTACTCATATAATATATACATGAAATATTGCCAGCTTGAAAAATCAATATTATTTTGCTTCTTTCTCATGATTAAAATAATGATATCAGACTAATTAATCTTTATATGGCCTGCTAGAAAGGGAGCATAATATTTTCCATGAGAGACAGAAGCAAAGGTATAAGTAGGATATAGAAGCATTTAAGTATGGATCTACCTATCCACTGCTTCTGTTTAGACAGGTTTCAAATGGGTATACAGAAATGTATGCAAGAGGCTCAGGGTTGCATGTCCACTGGTCTGGTGCATATTCACCACCTCTCCAAATTACCTACAGTACATTATTTGTGTTCACTTAATCCCTGGTAGTAGAAGCAATACCAAGTGATGCAGAAACATCTGCTTACATTCAAGTGAACATTAAGACAATGCATTTTTTGCAAACCAGGGACCTAGAAGTCAGGGTTGAAACAGCAGGATGTTGAGGATGAGATCAACTGGCCCCAAGTGCTTCTTATACAGAGATATGCTTGTTATATCATGTCTGAATAGGAGTAGAGACATATGCAAGTCTAAGGGATGAAATCTTTGTGGAAATGCTTATAGGAATAAATAACTTATCTTTAAAATAATGATTGCAGTTCAGCTCCCTTTTTAACTTTTATCTCAGGGTGAGGCCACACCAAGCTTCTTACTATTTCAGAGATGAAGCTACAATGAAATTGCTTTCTGTTGCAGAATTCTACATGGAGCAGCCTTAGCATAGAATAAATTGCAATAGCTGAGTAGCCTTTCATTTTAAAAATAGTAAAACCTCAAGCATCCATGTTTCCTTGGTTTGGTTTAGGGTATTTATATGTAACAGCTGTGGCAGGGGGGCTTTTGTTCAGGTGCTTGTAGATCTGACATTAATTTTCTAAGAAAAAGCATGGTTGCCTAAGAATGGGGTGGGAAACAGATTGGAAACCATTTCTAAATTGCAGGTTAATCAAGAGTAGACTGGAAGGGATTTCACATTGCTAACAGTTTTATAGTAGCAACAGTTTAAAAGGCTTCCATTGACTAAATTAGAATCATTCAATTACTTGAGGGATTGATTGCTTCTCCTGGTTACATCTACGGGTTCTATCAGGTCTGACAGGGAAAGGAATGTTATAGATCCTATCCAGTACTGAGTGACATCTGATGGGACCCAGGATGAGAGATTTTTCCACCATGGCACCCACCCTTTGGAATATCACACATACACACACACACACACTCACCCTGGAGTTTAGACAATAAATTGTCTATTGATAATTAGTTTGCAATTCCTCTTAGGGATCAGGCTGTCATATAGCGTCTGCTCCATGGATGTTCTGAATGTCATGAATACTTTGATCACACTGCTGATCATGTTTTAACATGTTTTTAATGTTTTTGTTTTATTTGAATTTTGTATATTGTTCTTGGTATTTTAATACTGTATGATAATAAGTAACAGTAACAGAGTTGGAAGGATAGCCACTCAGAGTCACATATATGAAATGGGTACTGTAGTTTTATAATTTGAATAAATTTATAAATTTCCTAACCTATAGTAAATCTAATGAAGATTAATGGCTGCCTGGGATTAAGTCTAGGAGGTATATAAAAACCACTACTTTTTATTGAACTCCTTTTCCTGGTGTTATTTTCACAATTCCAATTTTTAAAAAATTGTCAGTCCCATAAGCCTATTATTCCAATTAGTAGTGCATCCATCTGGGAATTGTGTCTTTCATTTTTAATCTGAATATGCCTGAGTACCAGTTGTTAAAAGCAAGAAATAATTAATGACCATAAACTATGGCCTTTAAACAATGAGTGCTTTTTAAAGAGGGGTTGATATGGTTGATGAGCTTTTCAAGCAGGCTTTTTTCTACTGTGAGACTAAAGAGAGCTGTTATGGTCACCATTTAAAAATGTCCTTATCTGTGCTTTGAAAGAGGTGCTGATACACAATGACCTGATGATTTGTGCATGGTGAAATGCAGATATCCATCTAGATCAGATGTAGATTTTCTTATCCAGCAAAAGGTTTATTTGGGAAGTTAAGTTCACAGCAAAGTCATTTATTTCTTAATCAATTTTCACAGATGGAAAAGACTTGGGATGCTTCCAGGCAAGGTTTTATTATGCAGCCACCATACTTCAATCATGCAATTTTGCAAGCAATTCAGATATCATCTTCCATTTGTAATTCTTATTTTTCTCATCACTTCTTCCAAATTGGATTGATATTGCTAAGAGTTACCTGAAAGATCTTTGTCTCTAGATGTTCCTTTTCTCACTTAGGAATATGCATGCTTCCAGATGCCTGGAAGTTGAGTCACGGCAACCTGGACTTCTTTTCTTGTTGGACAGTTTGCTGCTTTATCCAAGCAGCTTCTCCAATCTGAGCCTAGCCAACTCATTCAGACTGAAGAAGCTACTTGGATATGGAGTGAAACAGTTTGAACCAATAAGAAAATTACCTGGATGACAGAGAATCTTCATGAACACTTACTTCCAGATTTGTATCTCCTACTTCAGTGATCACCAATCGGTGATCCATGGACCACTGATGGTCTGTGAGAAAATTTTGGTGGTCCGCAGAAAAATTATTTGCATTTTTTATATTGCACTAAGGGATGTGGTGGCTCAGTGGCTAAGATGCTGAGCTTGTTGATCGAAAAGTTGGCAGTTCAGCAGTTCGAATCCCTAGTGCCACATAACGGGGTAAGCTCCCATTACATGTCACAGCTTCTGCCAACCTAGCAGTTCAAAAGCACGTAAAAAATGCAAGTAGAAAAACAGGGACCACCTTGGTGGGAAGGTAACAATGTTCCGTCCGCCTTTGGCATTTAGTCATGCTGGCCACATGACCATGGAGATGTCTTTGGACAGCACTGACTCTTCGGCTTCGAAATGGAGATAAGCACCACTCCCTAGACTCGGAATGACTAGCACATATGTGCGAGGGGAACCTTTACCTTTATGCCTATATTAACAACTGAAAATTCCTATACCTCTATTGCACTAAATACTATTTATCTTTTTTGAAAAAATCGTATTAGTGGTGCACTGGATTTCAAATTATGACCTTAGTGGTCCCTGAGGTCCGAAAGGTTGGTGACCCCTGTCCTACTTCGTAGTAAATCTAGGGAGTTCATTCAAAGCCCATTCTTTGTTTCCAGCAAGAGAACCAAGATTTGTTCTACGCAGCCGGCCTAACATAGCCATCATTTTAAATTGGGGTTTTATTTGTATTGGGGTTGGTTTTAAATTGTGGACCAAATATTTACTTTATTTTAATTGTTCTTAACTTTCGTATTTTCTGTATTTTACTTTGGCTGTACACCGCCCTGAGTCCTTCGGGAGAAGGGCAGTATATAAATAAAAATTAAATAAGATTTTCCATCTTGAAGTTTGAAATGGACTAATGATCCTTTAGCAGTTTTCCCTCAATTTTATTTGTTTATATTGTATTATTGTTTATTCATGTAAATGAGAAGCTGTCCTAAATCTGCATGAATAAAAAGTTTAGGTACAAATTGAAATAATAAATAATAGTATGTAAGTGCTGACAGGTTTTTTTTTCTGTTTGGAAATTTGTTTGGAAGAAAATTTCTAGGATAACTTTTTCTTAACTGTACTATGTATTTCTCCCTTCTGATACCATACAGTAAAGCAACTTTGTCTCAAGGTTTGCTGGAAAGTACTGTATTTTTTAATATTACTGCCTATTATGTATTTTTTTCAACTATAATGTTACGGGAGTTTTTGTTTTTATTCATCATTCTTTTCTGATTAAAATATAAATTGTCTTATTTTTGTACATAATTTCATCTGCATTCTGGCAAGAGAATATTTCTGAAATATATCGAGAAGCTTCATTTTCACTTTTTCCATAAGAATGAATATTTCTGCTACCACTTTTTAGGTCAAAAAGAGACTTGTTTCTAGATGTTTAAGCCAGGGGTGGGCTTCAAAAAGTTTAGCAAGGGGTTCTCTGCTCGGTTGCTGGGTGGATGTGGCCATGATGGGCATGACCTAGTCGGCCTCCTGCACCATGGTGTGGGGGTGCGCGTTTTTGCCCTTCCTGGGTTCCGGAGGCTTTATTTGAACCTCCGGGCGGGTGAAAATGGCCTCCCCAGGCTCCAGAGGCCCTCTGGAGGCTGGAAACAGGCCCATTTCTAAACTTCCCAAACTCCTGGTAGGCCTGTTTTTTGCCCTCCCTGAGCCTCTGTGCGTTCCCTGCACTTACCTGCATGCAAAATGGGTCATGTGGGGACTCCTGGGAGAGTTAGGGTTAGGGTTAGGGCAGGGCAGGGCCAGCCAGGAGTGGGATTTGGGAGTTCTCTGAACTGCACAGAATCTTAGCTAGAGGTTCTCCCAAAACCCTGCAAACCCCCAGCAGCCCAGCCCTGGTTATAAGCTCATCTCTTTCTGTTTCACAACATGGGCCAAATTATCTATGATGCAAGAATTCTATTACTTGATCAAAGAGCAATTATAGGAAAGTACTAATTTGGTTGAAAAAGGTTGTTGGAAAAATATATATCTTTTCTTTCAGTGTCATTTATCATAGCTTGTCCACCAGCTGCTATCAGTCTTACTAGAGGAAGAAGATTATCAAGAATGATATTGATATTTTCCCATAGAGGAGGCTACCAGAAACTTTTGGAAGAGGAGGCTTAGATCAGAAAAACATCCAGAGTTAAACCCTACCCCGTCTACTCCTCTCTATCCCATCAAAACTTTTATTCTGCAGTGAAGAAGCAAAGAACCCATAAAACCAAAACCAAAGCATGAGGTTAGTGAAGGACAACCTGCATCACATTTGGCTCTTATGCATTTGCTTGGAGTAGAGCTCTTTATCTGGATGTAATTAAACATCACATACACCTTATATCAAAAGCCTTAGACAAGATGAATGCATGACTGGAAACTCCCAAGAATTCTTTCCAATGAGAGCTCTATCATTCTGCAATTGATGCCTTACTCAGATTATATTTATTAAAAAATAGTAAGCCTAATGCTGGGGCCTGTTTTGAATTTAATTGTCTTTACTCTTGACGAAAACCAAGTGGTTATTGGATTTATTAAAATGTGTAGATCAAAGATGGTTTGAAATAATCATTGAGTTCAAATCTTCCAGTTGTTCTGTGATACATAATTTACTTCTCACAGATGATTGATTATGTGCCATCCAGATGTTTACTACACCTAGCAACCACATAAGATTTTTTTCTCACAGATGAATAGGCCCTTATTCAAATCACACTGCGCACTGAATAGATTTGTTTAGCATTTTTCATACAGAAATATTTGCAAGAATTCTGTGCTTTTATTTTTGTATGTAATATATCTAAGGACAATATAGAAAAACTGTATTCGCGCGTGACAAGCCATACTTTGCTTAAGCAAGATTTGTAGATTAAATTGCATTTTTAAAATTTAGGCTGCATATTATCTGTAATTATGTTTATAAATCATAATGATGTACTTTTTAATATTTATGTTTAATTAATTAAAAGAAAAAGGTATGGACACTATAACAGCGGGGGGGAAAATTAATACTTAAAAGGTTTCTGCCAGGTTTCAAACTAGTCATCTCTTATATCAATCAATTATACTACTGAAAGATTCCTGTAACAGTAACTGTAGTAGACATTATTGAGCTAGATCTAAAAAATAAATAAACAAACAAACAAACAAACAAATAAATAAATGTAAGGAAATTTTATTCTAAAGATGGTTGTTGTGTCTGCACATATACACATTTTAATGTTTAACCTTGTTGATACAAATTTAACTCCCTTTGCATCTAATTTATATATATAAAAGCATGTGTCCAGTAACAGCTGCCCACAGAAAGGAAAGGAATTAGAAATTGTTTTCGTGACAGGGAACAGCAGCAGAGGAATTGTCTAGTGGGTAACCATGGTTGTTGGCAATCCAAACTGAACATTTGGCGTGTAGCTGCCAAAGCATCCTGATGAGGTCACAATTTTCTCAGGCCAGCATCAATACAGTCTAGACAGCATCAATAAAGGATATGAACAGTTTATGGGATAAACCCTCAGAAGATCAATAACGTAGGATACTTCATTCTCTTTTCTCAATATTCTTGCATGGTGCAATGTATTCAGAATTCTGTTTTAGAAACATGTTAACTTTATAATGAGTTGAGATTCTGGCTTGATACAATGTGTAATCTATTCAATATATATTATTTACTTAATAATAGTCAGCAAAGTCTTCATTAAATTGTACATTTGCTATTTTGGGTATTGAGAACTTTCTTATTAAAGAATGTTTCTTGTATCTCTTTATATAAAGAAAGAACTTTCTTATGGTAACCTGCTCCAAGCTGGTGCCTTTGGTAATACTGGCTGAAAAATATGGGAGCAGAAGTCCAACACATCTGAAGGGCAACTGGTTGGGGGAGGCAAACTTATATACAAATAAATGAAGTACCAATACCATTGGCTATCAATTACTCACATGTAACTTCATCAACTTGATATCTGATGTAAAGGAAAGCAGAACTATGTTCAGTTCAGTGGTCTTACATTATTTTTCAATTTACTTCCTCCAGGAGTGCAAATGAAGCAGCAGAAAATAGATATTTAATATAGCTATAAGCAATGGTGTGTTTCATAAACAAATAGTTTTAATCTGTTTCTTTCACTGTTTTATTTCTGTGTTCACATGTTAGTCCTTGAGTGAACAAGTGTTTGAACAAGATGTTTTTAACTGCAAAAGAGACTTTTAATTTATTGGCTCAGAAACATGGAAAAATGAACAGGTATTTTTAACT
This sequence comes from Stegonotus admiraltiensis, assembly GCA_032468215.1. Classification (NCBI taxonomy): domain Eukaryota; kingdom Metazoa; phylum Chordata; class Lepidosauria; order Squamata; family Colubridae; genus Stegonotus; species Stegonotus admiraltiensis. The sequence continues at coordinate 85,274 of JANHZT010008432.1, read as the reverse complement.
AATCAAACATGTTACAGAACATAGGAGGCAGCTGACCATTTTACATATATTCTACTAGAAGTCTGGACCTAATGTTTAATAAAATGTCCCTATTTAGCAGAATGATATGCTATATAGACAGTATATTCAGGTTTGTGATAGGATGAAAAAGACTAGAAGAGAGCAATGGTGATAATGTAGTAATGCAAAGTGAGGAAAAAGGAATGTGTGAAGGTCAGGTTCAGAGTGAGCAAATTGAATCCTGAACACTGAACTTTTTCTATCAAAAGCACAATGGTTAGAATGCAGTATTGCAGGCTAACTCTGCCCTCTGCCAAGAGTTCGATCCAGATCGGCTCAAAGTTGACTCAGTTTTTCATCTTTCCAAGGTCAGTAAAATGAGGATTCAGATTATTGGGGGCAATATGCTGACTCTTAGAGAGGGTTGTAAAGCACCATGAAGTGAATATAAGTCAAGGGCTATTACTATTCTGTAATGTTCTGTAATTGTGCATTTTCAGTTTAGTTGGATTCGATTTTGAATGTACATTTCAGTTCAATATTAGCTTTCTTTGTGTTCTTAATGTTGGGCTGTCTTCATACATCCTCAATTGCATCTCCAGCTTTTAAAAACATTTATAAGTACCTCTAACTACAATTGAGCTATGACACAAATCACTAGCTTAGTCTATGTATCACCATAATGGCTTACACATACCATCATTAACTTTGAAAGAAAGACTATATCCTTCCTAATGAGTTTTTATTTTATTTTATTTATATGCTGCCCTTCTCCGGAGACTCAGGGCGGCTTACAATGCATTAAGCAATAGCCTTCATACTTCTG